>CAUYLG010030408.1:0-37968 GCA_963573385.1 Cacajao melanocephalus | reverse complement strand
GTGTTCTCAGCCTTTTTGCACTGGTTTCTTCCCATTTTTGTGGATTTATCCACCTGTCGTCTTTGTAATTGCCGACTTTCAGATTGGGTCTGAGTGGACATCCGGCTTGTTGGTGATGAAGTTTTTTCTGTTTCTTAGTTTTCCTTCAACGGATGCCCTTTCCCCAGAGAGCTAGGCCTTCCTGGGTTCAGCTGTGCTCACTGTGAAACTCTCAGTCCTCAGCTCTTCCAATTGCTGTTCTCCTTGTGGGGATAGGACCAGCCGAGCCCAACTCAAAGGGCACCCAGTTGCGTATACTCCGCACTGCGAAGTGCCGCGCAGCGCTGGGGCACCGGCAAAACAGCCATGCCGGCCAAAAGAGTCGTGCTGGCCACCCGTGTGGCTCCTCCGCCGGGAATCTCCCAGCTTGTGGGCAACAGAAATTCGTCTGAAATTGCGGCATCCACTCGCTCTGTGTGCTTTCACTGGGAGCTACAATCCTGGGCTGTTGTTAATCGGCCATCTTGGATCTCTCCTCCCAGGTATATTCTTAAAATTATGATATGACTTTGAACTACTCTCCATAAGCCCTATCAGATAAAAGCTAAATAAGGATATGGGATTGTGCTTTGAGATCTCCTTTATACCAAGTTATAAGATCAAAAGTTTAATTGAAAGTGATGAATTTACTTTCCATTAAAGCAAACTGTGGTAGGCTAATTCTAAGATGGTCCCAAATCATTCTTGCCTCTTCATATCTATACCCTTCCCCTTGAGAGTGGAATAAATCCAATGACTTACTTCTAATGAATAGAATTCAGCAAAAGTGATGAGATTTCACTTCTAAAGTCAGATTTTATAAGTATTTATTCTTTCATCTTGCTCTTCCTTTTTCATTCTCTTGCCTGCTCGCTTTGAGGGAAGACTGCTACCATGTTGTAAACTACTATATTGAGAGGTTCACTTGGCAAGGAAATGAGGGAGGCCTATGGCTGATACTCAGTAAAGAACTGAGGCCTTCAGTCCAATGGCCTGTAAGGAACTAAATCCTTCTAACAACCACTTGAGTGAGCTTGGAAGCAGGTACTTCCCCAGTTGAGCCTCAAGATGACTGCAGCCCCTGCCAACATCTTGACTGCAGCCTTGTGAGAGGCCCTGATCCAGAGATCACCCAGCTAAGCTATGCCCAGATTCCTGATTCACATAAACTATGAAATAATAAATGTTTTAAGACACTAATTTTTGGAGTAATTTGTTATGTAGTGATTAATAACTAATATATAAGGCTTTGAGAATTTTTTTCTGTTGAAAACTTGTCTAAAATCTCTTCTATTATATATATGTATATATATTTTTTTTTGCAAGAAATTTCCTTATTCTACACCAAAATATCACCCATTCTAATCAAGTGCTATGTTGTTCTAAGGCAAAGACTGCCAATTCTATCCAAAATATATTTGCTTAAATGCTTGATTATTTCTCTCACCATTTATTATATCACAGACTTTCAACTTTTAGGTCATACTTGACAATATTCTGATGGGGATTGAGTCTCTTAAATTTGGTCCAGAGAATAAATTCATGCTGAGAAATGGAAGACAACAGTTAAAGAGATAAACTAAGTAAAATTAAAGTCCCCCAAATATAATGTAGGTTTATAAAAATCTTTCTATTAATCTATTTATTTGTATAAATTTATAAGGTACAAGAGTAATTTTGTTGCATGAATAGTTTGTCTGGTGGTGAAATCAGGGCTTTTAAGTCATTGACCACCTGAATAATATGCATTGTACTCATGAAGTAATTTCTCATCATCCACTTCCACTTGCCCACCCTTGCTAGTCTGCAGGTTGTCTGTTCACTACAGATGCTTTCTAGTTTAACTAAGTTCCATTTGTCTATTTTTGTTTTTGTTGTCCGTGCTTTTGAGGTCTTAGTCATCAATTATTTGCCTAGACCAATGTCCAGAAGAGTTTTTCCTAGATTTTCTTCTAGTATTTTTAGAGTTTCAAGTCTTATACTTAAGACTTTAGTGCATTTTTAGTTGATTTTTGCATATGTTGAGAGATAGGGGTCCAGTTTCATTCTTCCACATATGGCAGCCCAATTCTCCCAGCACCATTTATTGAAAAGGGTATCCTTTTCTCAGTGTATATTCTCACTGACTTTCTCAAAGATCAGTTAACTGTAAATTTGTAGCTATATTTCTGAGTTCTCTTCTGTTACGTTGATCTATGTGTTTATTTCTATAATATTCTCATGCTGTTTTGGTTACTAGAGCCTTGTAGCATAATTTGATGTCAGGTAATGTGATGCCTCTGGTTTTGTTCTTCTTACTTCAGATGGCTCTGGCTATTTGGGATCTTTTTTGTTTCATTTGAATTTTAGGATTTTTTTCTAATTTTGTGAAAAATGATGTTGGTATTTTGATAGGGATTGCATTTAATCTGTAGATTGTTTTCGGAAGTATGATCATCAAAACAATATTAATTCTTCCTATTCTACCAAACTTAAACAGAACAATGAATACTAATCATCCTGAAACTGTTCCAGAAGTCTAAAAGGCGGGAATTCTCCCTAAGTCATTCTACAAAGCCAGTATCACCCTGATACCAAAACCAGATAACACCAAAACAAAAAAAGAAAACTACAGACCAACACCCCCATGAACATAGATGCAAAAATCCCCAACAAAATTGTAGCAAATCAAATCCAACAGCCCATGGAAAAGACAATATACCACAATAAAGTGGGTTTTATATCAGGCATGCAAGGATGGTTTGAAATATGCAAATCAATAGATGTGATACATCACATAAAGAGAGTTGAGGACAAAAACCATATGATTATCTCAATAGATGCATAAAAAGCATTTGCAAAATTTAGCATCACTTCATGATAAAAACCACAAAAACCTAGGCATAGAAGAAACATACCTCAAAATGATAAAGGCCATATACAAGAAACCCACAATCAACATCATACTAAAGGGGAAAAATTTGAAAGCATTCTCTCTAAGAACTGGAACAAGACAGGATGCCTGCTTTCACCACTCTTATTCAATATGGTACTGGAAGTACTAGCCAGAACAATCACACAAGGGAAAGAAATAAAAGGTATCCAAATTGGAAAAGAGGAAGTAAATTATCCCTGTTCACTAATGATTTGACTTTATGTATAGAAAATCCTAAAAGCTAAACCAAAAAACTCTAAGATTTGATAAGCAAATTCAGTAATGTTGCAGAAAATCAGTATACAATTATCATTAGCATTTCTATATGCCAGTAACAATCTAGATAAGAACCAAATCAAGAATGCAATCCCATTTGCAGTAGCTACAAGCAAATAAGATACCTAGGAATATATTTAATAAAGGAGGTGAAGGATCTCTAAAAAGGAAAACTACCAAACAATGATGAATGAAATCATAGACGACACAAATGGAAAAATATCCTATTTATTTTTCTCTCTCCAAAAATGGCATTTATAAGCAATTTAGTAAAAAATGGTTGAATACACTTTATTTTTTGTTTTTTATGAGCTTTCTAGTAACTCGTTTTTCTGCTGGATCATATTATTTAGATTCCTTGGATTGGGTTTCAACTTTCTTCTGGATGTCAATGACCTTTGTTTCTATCCATATTCTGAACTCTAGTTCTAGCATTTCAGCCATTTCAGCCTAGTTAAGAACCATTGCTGGGGTGCTACTATGGTCATAAAGAGGTAGGAAGACACTGGCTTTTTGAATTGCCAGAGTTTTTGCACTGGTTCACTCGCATCTGTGTAGGCTAATGTTCCTTCAATTTGAAATTGCTGTCCCTTGGATGCAACTTTTTGCTTTTTTCTTCTTTGATGCTTTTGAGGGTTTGATTATGGTATAAAGTGAGTTTAGTAGACTGGTTTTGATTCTAGCCCACTCCTGAATCTTGGATGAGTCCCCTCTGATTACTGTCTCTACACCTGCATTTCTTTTGCTGGGTGTTCTGTTCCACAGGGCTCCCTGAGGCAGGGACTGCAGCTGGCATACAGACCATTTCCTTGCTGGGTCAGTCCTAATCTTCCATCTGAGTGCTTCCCAGGGGAACACAGGGTTGCATCTGCCTGCAGAGATCAGGAAGAAATGGGACCTCTAGCAGGTGTGGCTGTCTGGCTATCAGAGGAAGGGTTGGGTGGAGTTGCTCAACCTGCTGTCTGAGTGTTTCCAGGGCAAGAGGAGGCTGTATCCACTGGCTGAGTCCACACACAAGCAAGACCACTGGGCCAGAAGCTGTAGCAGGCATTGCTTGTCTGGCTACCAGTGGCAAGGGTGGGTGGGGTCACATGCCCTGCCATCTGGGGGTTTCTCTATATTTATATTAACAATAGGAAAATTTAAGAAACTTTTTTTATTTTTATACTTCAATGCCGAAAGAAGCTTCACAATACATAATATCATACGTATGGTCAGAATTTATCATACTATCTGATGGTTATGAATGTGTTTTTGTCTGTTAGGATTCAAAACCCATATTCTGTATTTCTGAGGAAATTCCTAATGATATTAATTTCTCCTGTATTTTAATTATTGAATAAAAATATGCAAAATAATATCTGTAAGACTAGCAAAGCAGGTTTTATATACTGTGGATATATTTATGCTATAAATCCCTACTTATTGCTGATAATGACCTTTTCCACATCACCCTTGAAATTGGTGGACATTTTTTTGTATTACAGGTAAGGCCTGTATAGCATGGATTAAAATTATTTTATTCTAATACTAACAGCCTCTGCAGTGTTCAGAGTTTGTTAATATAATATCGGATTCTCTGATGTTAACTGAAAATGTATAATAGCATGTAGATACTTCACTTTTGAAGTTGGGTATAAATCTCTTAGACAACAGAATGAACAAGAGACTTATGTGTTTACTGTGGTGTGTTTCACAACATTTCACCCCTATTAAAGCCCTCTATCAGTGTTAATCTCTTCATAATCCATAATATAACACAAAGTATTCTGTGTTTTTTGTGCTGTTCAAGGGGCCTCATAACTGAACTCATAATTCTGGGAGAATTATTTTTTATTTTTCTGTAGATCTGTGTTTTGGGGAAGTGTCACCTAGGGATTTTTTAAAAAACACCACAAGTGTGAAATGAGAGCTTGTATCTCATCAAGAATTTGGGATTTTATATGAATTATTTCTGACAAATGTTTGGCAGGCAAATTTTTCTGCGTTGGTTAGGAGGGGTCATGAAAGGAAAACGGCTGTGCTAGAAAACTCTTAGTTTCTAAAGCTTTTATAAAACATAGAAGTATTGAGACTTTCAACAACTCATTTCATAGCTTTATACAGATCAACACTTGTACAATCTAGGGTCAGAAAAAATAGAGCCCCTCCAGGAAGTTTCTCATTTTTTCATGTAACTTTTTCAACCAGAATAAATCTGTTTACACAATTCCCTAATTTTCTTTTTAATTTCTCTCCTGATTTTAATCAATTCTGCATTACCTAATAGGCAAATTAAATATATGCTAAGGCAGCAATATACCAGCATCATCCAAAAATTGTTTATGAAAGAAAGAATGTGATATTTGATATCTGCTCCCCCAACACATTAAAGTAGAATTGGCAGACAAAGTTATAATTTAATGGAATTTCCTCCTTTAACGTTAGCATTTTTTCTTTTTATTTATTCTCAGGAATAGGGTACCATACTTTTCCTTGTTTGGGGATTCAAATCATTGTCTTCTTTTTAAATCTTTTAGAATAGAAATTTTCACACACATACCAAAGTAGAAAGAATAGTAAAATGAACTCCCATGTACCCATCACCCAGCTTCAACAATCTATAACTCTTGATAATTATTTCATCTGTACTTCCACCCACTCTCACTCCCCACCTGCTATTATTCTGAAGCAAATCTCAGACATCATATTATTATATTTGTAACAATTTAACTATGAATCTCTAAAATAGATCTTTTTGAAAAATTCAAATCTTCAGAGAAATTGTAAAAATAATTATCCAATACATATTCCACATTCAAGTTTCTACAGTGGTCCCAATAATGTTCATTATACTAATTTTTTTCAATCTAGGATCCAATTAAGAATTGCATTTAGTTATCATGTTTTTAAATAGCCTTTAATCTAAAACAATTCCTTTCTTTTCTATGGTATTGACATTTTGAAAAGTATAGATCAATTGTTTTGAGGGACGTTTGTGGAACATCCCTCAATTGCCCCAGCATAGTCCTGACATCAACCATCTCCACCCCTACTCTCCAGGCCTTTGATTTCTTTAGGGCTTATGGGCACCATAGAGATAGCTGAAGGTGTCTTCACTTAGAATCTCTTTCATTTCAGAGAAATTACCTTTGTTTGGATTTGTAGGAAAGCAGAATGGCAATGTGAAGAAGAAAAAAGGAGTGGACACGATCAGCATAGGCTCAAATGAAGTCGTTAAGATTCAAACAATTAACATTTCACGGCTTTTTATTTTTTCTTTTAATTTTTTTTTTTTTTTTTTTTTTTTTTTTTGAGACAGGGTCTTGCTTTGTTACCCAGGCTGGAGTGCAGTGGTGCAATCTCAGATCACTGCAGCCTCTGCCTTCCAGGCTCCAGCGATCCTCCCTCACCCTCCCAAGTAGCTGGGATCACAGGCATGCACCACCACCCGGCGAACTTTGGAATTTTTTTTGTAGAGATGGGGTTTCACTATGTTGCCTAGGCCGGTCCCAAACTCCTCAAGCAATCCACCACCTCAGCCTCCCAAAGTGCTGAGATTACAGACATGGGCCACTGTACTGGGCCCCTACAGTCTTCTTCAATTGCTTCTTTCCAAACTTACTATTTTTGAAACTTGACTTGACAAGTGCTCCAAGTAGAACATCTTAATAAGCAAACATGTGTATCTGATGAGATTTGGTGAACAAGCTGAGATCACTGTTACAGTACACTAGTTTGTTATCTACTTGCCCTAGGCCCTGTGTTGGCCTCTTAAATCCATCCTCCTGCTGCAGTCAAAGGAACCTATTTAAAAACACAACTCTGACTATGCTATTCCCTGACAGAAAAAAATCACCAAATGAGATAAAGTTCAAGCTTCATGGCATGGCACAAAATGTCTTCCATGACCTGATGGATCCTAACTAATATTTAAGCTTTCTCACATTGATTTCTGAGCTTCCCAAACAGAAATGTGATGTACATAGAAGTAATGGAGCACTATGCTAGAGGGGTCAGTATAGTGTAGTTTCCCTACTAGAGCTTCAGCTTTACACAGTGGTAAATAACTGTGGCAGACTGTATTTTCCAAAGATAGCTGCCAGAATATTTCCCATCCCACGTACTTTTCTTCAATGTGAAAGTTGATAAGCTTTCTATGGAGGAGTAGGGCTGAGGTTCCCTTCTCTTGAAGGAAGTGTGTGTGTGTGTGTGTGTGTGTGTGTGTGTGTATGTGCATGTGTGTGTGTGTTGATACTTAGGTCAGTGCTAATCACGGTGTAAAAATATCACTTCATCTTTCAGAATTGTCATACCTAAAAACTTGAAAAATCGTCATTATTCTGGACCACTAGTTTTTAACGTGAGATTTCCACACCCAGGGGATCTGAAAGATCATCCACTGGGATACAGGCAGAAAATATTAAAATTTAGAACTTTTATTTTTTCTCATACATCTCTAACTTATGTTTTATATATTTTAAAATATATAAAACTGCAGTATTGAATACAGTAGCCATTAGCCATACATTACTATTGAATACTTAAAACATGGCAAGTCTGAATTGAGATACCAGGAGTTTAAAATGTACAAGAAATTTTAAAGACTCGATATATTTAAAGTGAAATATTTCATTATGATTTTTACATTTATGTCCTGTTGAAATGATATTTTTATATACTGGCTTGATTAAAGAGCATTATTAAAGTTAATTCCACTTGTTCCTTTTTTTACATTTAGCTACTACATATGTATTTTAAATTATATATATGGTTCTTATTTGTGGGTCACGCTATATTTCTATTGGACAATGTTAATAAATAAATATTTTATAGTAATACACTATGTAAGTTTTAAGTTAACAAACAGGAAATCTGTATTGGAGGAATGCATGTTTACACTTGATAGGAGTGGGCAATTACAAATGTTTGGAAAACGCTGATATTGAAAGCCAGTTGGAAAGTATATTTAAAATAATGTAGGACACAAGGTACCAAAAGGGAACATCCTTCTTCATTCTTCCCTCTTTTCTCCTTACAAGTCCTCCAAAAATATTCACTCTTCTCCAAATCAGTATTACCCTCCTAAAAGTGCCCAGTCTGTACTGCTCTGTACTCTGGTTTGTTCAGTGTACCCAGCTGGTGAAACTGCTAGCTTGAGTCTTTCTCACTATCCAAGTACCTCATCCAAGTACTACTCTCTCACATGGCCTTGAGTCAGGACTGACTACATATTTGCAGGGCCCAGAACAAAATAATAATGTGGAGCCCCTTGTTCAAAAATTAGTAAGCATTCAAAAAAGCAAAAGCAGAACATTAAACCATGTATAGGGCTCTTCTGAGTCCTTGGCCCTGTGCAACTGCACAGCTCACACCTCCCTAAGAAGCTCACACTGCCTCAGGTCATGTGCCTTCTCAGAGTCTCCAGGTGTCCTTGGTTCTTTCAGACCTCTAGATAATTACTGGGAGGTGCTGAGAATTCCCCATACTGATTTAGCAGGATAATTGTGGGTCTTTATAATAATAGTTTCTCAAGTAAACGCTCTGCTCTTTCATTAAGCTACTAAAACCACATGTTTTCTTGATTCTTCTCTTGAGTTTCTTGGACATTCCTTGGATAAAGCATTCCTAGCCATAGCAAAGAGGCTATTTTTAGTGTCTTCACAAAGAGATACATCTCATTCCCTTAGCATTGTCCTCAATAATTGTTTGATTACATTTGAATTGGAATTCAGAATGTTTTTCATATTGAGTAAGAGACAGTGTTTTGATGATAATTATTTCTTCACACGCTATATGGCCTAAGTGACCTAATAAATGTTAAAAGAAATGTGGAGGGTTGTCATTGTCAATATTTCATTAAAATATAAGAAATACTAACAAATTTAAGTGTCTTATTGCCCTATGAGATGTTCATCCAATTTAAAATATTATGGCTGAGAGCTGCTTAAAGATGATAAAAGGAATGTGTTAATGTTTCTGCTGCATTTTAAAAAGTGAGTTTTTAATTATCAGGATACAAAGAATTGGTCCTAATCCACTTTGTGCAAAGAAATCAGAGTATTGATTTCACTACAATGATAAGCATTGATCATTTTCATTCATAAACTGACTTACAAGAAAATGTGCCTTCTGGTTTGTTTTTTGTTTGTTTGTTTGTTTTTTAAGACAGAATCAGCTCACTGCAACCTCCACCTCCCAGGTTCAAGCAATTCTCCGGTCTCAGCCTTCTGAGAAGCTGGTATTACAGGCGTCCACCACCACATCTGGCTAATTTTTGTACTTTTAGTAGAGACAGGGTTTCATTATGTTGGCCAGGCTTGTCTCGAACTCCTGACCTCAGGTGACCTGCCTGTCTCCGCCTCCCAAAGTGCTGGGATTAGAGGAGTGAGCCACCACGCCCAGCCTGAAAGTGTGCCTTCAAGAAGTAGAGAAAGTTGAAAACTATGCCCCTTATTGTAGAACAAAATAGCAGCTGGTACCTGGGAATAAACATGAATAATGGAGGTGTGAACATAGAAAAATGAAATGATTCAAAGATAAAATAAGTGGGATTACTTCATTGAACTGACAGCTGCCACACATCCCATAACCTAATTTCACTGCAATGACAAATGGCTTCCTTTTAAATAACTTATGCCCTATACCATGCTTGCATTCACTTTAAACTTAGATATGTGCCAAATATGAAATTAAATGTAAACTTTTAAACCAAGGTGGATAGGAGTCAAATTGATAACTGAAAAATAACTAAATATATTAGATAACCTTCATGAAGCTATCTTGAATTCTTGTAATAAAGTATTTTATATAGCCAACACAAAATTTCTAATATTATGTGTAGTCAGTTAAAATACCAAAAGAGTAGAGTGAAAATTTATTTGCTCATGGTCGTCATCCTTCTACTTAGACTTATAGAAAATAAATCAGTGGAGATCTCTTTATGTTATAATGTAAACATATCAGTAAATGCCAAAGTGAAGTGTGCCCTTACTTTTACTAACCACTAATTGAGTGTCTATTAAGAGCAATACATTTGTTACATCACCAAAAAAAAAAAAAAAATCATATGACTGCCTTGTTAACTCCCCAGCTAATGAGATTGAAATGAGAGAATAAATATGAAAGAACTTTAAAATCTTAAAATAATTGTGCAACTATTTCATATTTGTATATATCTTTCTTCCTTCCTTCCTTCCTTCCTTCCTTTCTCTTCCTTCCTTCCTTCTTTCCTACCTTTCTTTTTTTCTCTTTCTCTCTTTCTTCCTTTCTTTCTTTCATTTATGTATTTGTTTATTAGAGCTGAGGGGCCCAGGCCAAAGTGCTAGTGGCACAATCAGCTCACTGCAGCTCTAACTCCTGAGCTCATACAATCCTCCTGCCTCAGCCTCCTGAGAAGCTGTGATGACAGGTGTGTGCCACCCAGCTCATATTTGTATATATCTTATACCCTCAAACAGCTTTAGTTATAGGGCTCATCTAGAGTTTCTTTTCAGGCAATTGTTTCCTCCTTGCAATCTAAGGGTTTGTTTCCAACGATGGCACCTCTGTCTTCCAACTGTTATCATACCATGGTTCTCTACCCTATGGATAAGCATGTGATAAGTATGATGTCCACCTCAGGCATAACACAAAGCAATTCAAATTTTGTGGTATTCTTTAACATGACTGTTATTTACAGAAAGAAGTATAAATAAGATGCATCTGCATATGTTGCCTGAGTAAACAATCTCACCTTAGTCATTACAGTTCTTAGTCATTTACAATTTCTGTGCTAAGATGAGTTTAAGTTAAAGAAGAATGGGTCTTAGCAGGCTGCATTTTCTTTGGATAAATGGCTCATTTCTCACATGGCAGTAGATTCCTCTGTGACACATGGACGACAGCAGGTGAATGTGAATGAGAAAGGTCACTTTGTTCAAGGTAGGAAAAAGAACTATGATATAAATTTCATAACAATCAATCATATTTATCCATATAAATGTGGATAGTGACAAAACCAATATTAAAATGAAATATTTCATGTTGGATATCTAGGGAAAAAGAAAAATACCTTTTCTCTAAGATCAATCCAGTCATCTCCAGTGCTCATTTAGTTCTTATGTCAATAGACAAAGTATTGTGGACTTATTTTAGTTGTATACTGTAAATGTTGTGGGTACACTTTTGGGAGAAAATCTATTTATCTAAAGACAGTCTATAATAATAGGTTTGACTCTGTGTGTGTGTGTGTGTGTGTGTGTGTGTGTGTGTGTGTGTGTTTGGTTTTATTACTTTTGAAAAAAGTTATTAACTTCTTTACTCCTAGTGTTTGGGCTAAAACATTTAGACACTTGACTAAATCATAAATTCTGGGTTTTTTCTAAAACTTTTTTCTAGTCCTTATACACTAGGACTATTGTAACAACAACAAAAACAGAAAGCTCAGCAATAAATTATTTGATATCCAAGCCTCACCTTGGCTCTTTCTTTCTTCATTTGCTCTGGGGTCCATTTCAGTTTAGATTTCCTAATATCATTTTCTCTGGAGTCTAATCTGAGAAGAGATAAAAGAAAGCCCTGGTTAGAGAACAATGGGGCCCTATAAACACACCAAGGCATCTCAAGCCTCTCAACAGGACTATCTTCCTGAGAAAAAGCCATCAAATGTTCCAATTTCTTCTATGGTTTATATCAGAGTTGCCTAGGATGTCAATTTAGATTGACTGTTTGGCTATATGGTTGTTATGAGTAGACTACATGGTTTTATTGACAATTGTAAACACTATAATACACCACAGGGGCCCTTTGCCCCTTCTTTTTAGTTCATATATCATTTCTATATGTATCAGTCTCTTTCTAACAACAAACATTTAGCAAGTATTTTTTAATATGTTTTATGTGCCAGGTAGTGTGCTGGCACTGAAAATACAGTGATAAGATAAACCAGGTGCCATCACTATGGAGCTAACATCCTAATCTGGCATAAGAAGAAACAAATAAAGATAATAACTAGTTGTGATGAAGAGTTTGAGAGAAATTTAAAAGGTGGCTTAAGTCAATAAAGGAGTCAAGAAAAACCTTTCTGAGAAGGTAATATTTTAGCTGATCCCTAAAAGAACAGGAAACTCGTGTCTAGCTTGTAGTGTTGTGGCATGAAATGGAAGTAGGAGATACAGGCAGGGCCAATTATATAAAGCCTTATACACCATGGAAGAAAAGTTTGATTTTATTGCTAACATAGTAAAAAGCCACTGAAGGGTTATGGAGGGATTTACCTTTTTATAATCTCAAAATATAAAACTGGAAGAGACCATAGTGATAATTTCTTTAAATATCTTATTAAATAGATAAGGACAATAAAGCCTAGAGAGTGAAAGTGACCAGTAGAGCAAGTCAATAGCAGAGCAGAGCCTGAACTTCGGTCTCTGAGCTCTAGAGAGAGGCAGGAAAAAAAAGCAAATGTCAGGAACGAGTAAAGGGAAGACTTTTTACTTTTCATCAAGAATATGGAACACTCATGGAATAAACATGATATGGGTCAGTTATTCCAAATGAAGAAATGATTAGGCAAAGAAATAGCCAAAGGACTTAGTATCAAGGTCCAGAAAACTGTGCACTTTCTCACTGGCACAGATAAGATGGAACATTTGGGTATTTTTAGGTCATTATCCTCAAAATATAAGAAATATATTCCCAGTTGATCCTAATTTGCCCTAATAATCAACTATGATTGTAATTAACACGTTTTGTGCTATGTACGTTTTCAGCCACTACCTTTTATCATTCACTTCTAAAGTCTGCTATATTTTATAATTCAAGTGAAATTAAATAGGAATTTGAATGTTTTCTTTAATTTCTTAAGCTTAGTTATTTTCAAACATGTTTCTGAACACCACAATACATGTATAACAATGACAATTAGTGTTTAAAATTTGTTGAAAGCTACAATAAACTATGTGCCAAATGAAATATATATAAATAGCTGATTGTTTCATACATTCTAAAGAGAATAAGGTTTAATTTAGCAGAAATTTCTTTCTATATAGCCCTTTATGCTTTCAGCATGTTGGACAATCATGCTCATTAGTTATTTCTCAAATAATACATAAAAGTACTTTAGTAATCTACACATATTTTAGAAATGATAAAATAGACTAACAGGGACTAGAGTTCCTGGCATATGAGTATAGAATGTCATCTATCCAAAAGTCCCTGAGACAGACTAGGATTTCCTGAAGTCAGGAACAACCTTGGTTCTGTGAATGCTGTCTTAACACCCTAAGAAAAGCAAACTTTCTACACATCTGCACGGCAATTATTCACAACTTCTGACACATCCTTTTCTTGGGAGTAGTCTGGGAAACAGACAATCCTTATTCCCATTATCTCGACAAATCTGTGTGTTTTATTTCTGGTCCAATTAGGTATCTAAATGGGATATGTATAATTTGCATGTTTGTTAGTACAGTTTATGCCATTAGAACAATGAGTTAGTCATGTCATGGCTTATTTGGCCTTTCTCTTTATTTATAAACATTCTCCTGGCTTTTAAGTTGATTCATAACCAATTAAAATTATAACTATTGCAACTGCTTGTTGTGCAATAAGAAATCAGGAATAAGTACAATCCTAATTACAGGAAAAAAGCAATGCTGATGACATCCTAAATAGCAATTAAAGCAGCAAAGTGACTATTAAATTATTATAAAATATATGCTATAAACTTAAAATCTAGTACTTTATTCACTGACCTCATTATGGCAATTCCAGAATATTATCCTACAGATACAATCACACAAGTGTACACAGATATATATACAAGAACTTTTCGCTGCAGATTTTTATATAAATAAAATATAAAAATTTTAAATAACCTTCAATAAAGGAATAATTAAATAATAGTATATTCATAAAATGGAACTTTGTACAGTCATCTTAAAAATAGAGATTTTGAAAATGTCCAAGATACATTGTTATTGAATTGCAAAATAGTATGCATGCTATGACTAAACAGACACACACACTATAATTTTCATAGAAAAATATTAAAAGAGTTTCTCACTAAGTGATAGGATTATAAGAGACTCAGATAAAAATTATTTTTACTCCATAAAAAGAAAGACATTCTATGCCAAAAGCCTACTGTCTAAAAATTAGGAGATTCAGAAAGAGAAAAAAAAGAAAACAGAGGAGAAAAAAATGATCAAACAAATAATACCCCAAAATTTCCCACAACTGAAGAACACATTTCTAGACTGAGAAGTATCCAACAAGTGCTCAACACAATATATGAGACCTTTATCAAAGCATGTTATAGCACAACTTCAGAACACTGGGGATAAAAAGGTGATTTCTCACGCTTCAAAGGGAGAATCAAGTGCACTTACTTACATAAAAATTTGAATTTAGAATGGCATTGTAGTTCTTAAAACAACATTGGAAGCTAGAAGACATTGCTTTCAAAATTCTGAAGAAAAATTATTTCCAACCTTGAATTCTATACATAGCAAATCAAATATGACAGTTGTATGAAGTTATTTTCAGACAAGTAACAACTCAAAAAATTAACCTCTCATGTGCCCTTTTTCAAAAAGCTACCAGAGGGTATGTACCACCAAAGCAGAGGAATAAACCAGGAAAGAGAAAGACATGAGGTCCAAGAAATGAATCTGCATAGGAGAGAAAATATGAAAATTCCCAGAATGATGGTGAAGATTAACAGGTCTGTTAATTTCTTTAAAAGTTTCCTTCAGACTAGACCAATTGTCTTTAGAATTTTTTCCTAATAAGGAAATTATGTCATCAACCAAATGGCATTTACTTTGCTGCCAGATGTATGTTTTTTGACTTTTATTCTATGGTGAGAGAACTAAGGATTTGAAATGGAAAACAGTTTGTGCTTTGAGTTACCTTCTGCTTTGCTCATTTGAAACTGCAAGTCCCTTACTGTCAAAGCTAAGGATCTTCCTATGCCAGTGAAAATTCATTTCTAGCATTGAAAAATCAGAACTGAGTGTTTTGTCTTGTTTTCTGAACTGAATGAAAATCATGTTCATTGTTTTTAGGTGTGTGTGTTGGGGAGGGGGTAGCATTCAGTAAAAAAAAAAAAAAACAGTGCTTGATAAAGAGTACTTTCTCTGCCTACAGTCTACAAAAACTATTCTTCAGTTTTCAGCTATAACAAATGAATTTTAAAATGTAAATAAACATATGGATGTATATTTGTGTGTATATGTAATACACACACACACACACACACACACACACATATATATATAAATATATACTCAAAACACAGCAATCCGACAGGCAATGAGCTACAGAGAGAATAGCCAATTGCTCTCCCCTCATAGATCTTACAGTCAATGGGAAAAGTGTAATACATTATTATAAGCTTGATGAATATACTAAAAGAGGAAGAGCAAATAACAAAATGATTTAACCTAATCTAATCATAAGTGCAGAACCTATTGCTATTCACAGCTGTCTCTTTAACTAACATATCTACTTTTGGAAATGGCATGCCATGAGTCAACAAAGAGTGCTACAAATTTTATCTACTTTCACTGCCTCGTTTAACTATGCAGTGTGTCTCAAAGTAAACATATTGACCATTCAGAAATACAATATTTGTACTTACTTCTGGGCTACTGTGTTTTTCACTCCATGTAGATATAGCCTAAGACCCATTGTTTTTCTTATGCAAATAATCAAACCTACAATTCTATACCTAGCCAATCAAACAAGCAAGCCAGCACACAAAAACCTAAAATAATCAAACCTAGAATTCTATACCTAGCCAATCAAACAAGCAAGCAAGCACACAAAAACCTTTCCATATGTCTAATTGCAACAACCCAGATTTATCTGTCTCTCTTGATACCTCACATTTCACAGTTATGCTACCTCATCATTTTAATTTGTGGTTGCATTGTTTGATATTCTATTCATTTGACTAATATGTGATAGAATAAACCTTCCTAGTATGACTGACATTAGGTAGAATTATTTATTAAGCCAGATTCTGCTAATTGTTCCATTTAAGAAAGGTGCTCTGAGGGATGTGGCAATTTTATAATGGACAGTATGCAGGCTGACTTACTACAAACAATAAACTAAAAGGCTTTTAAATATGAGAGAATTAATATAAACAAAAATTGTGATAGTACTGACCATCTATTCTGTCTCAGAAAATGTTAACTGACCCCAAATGTTAAAATCAGTTATGAAAACCCAAGAGATTATTTGAGAATAAAGGCTTGGGGCTGCCTTCATAATTTTTCTACTCAAAAAAATATTGAAATTTCTCATCTCAAGATTTTCCATTTCCATCAATGACTTTAATATCCAAGCTAGAACTTAGGAAGACAAGAAAAAGGCTAAGGTAGTACTTTAAATTAATGAAATACATGAAACAGTTATTTCTCAGAATAGTTAAGGTATCATTATTGTAATTGTATAATGACAAACGCTTTGTTTTCATCTTAAAGCTATCATCCTGAATGAATGAATGA
Source organism: Cacajao melanocephalus (assembly GCA_963573385.1). NCBI lineage: Eukaryota > Metazoa > Chordata > Mammalia > Primates > Pitheciidae > Cacajao > Cacajao melanocephalus. Next base: position 21,285 of record CAUYLG010030408.1, on the reverse strand, counting down.
ATGAATGAATTCCCAGGGTAGTCATATAGCAGACTAGTTACCCTAATCATTCTCTCAACTGAAAAAGAACACTTTTTTAATGCATTGCCGAGCTGACTCGAAAGGAAGAATTCTGCAGAAGTCAAAGTGAAACCTAGGAGATAAGTCAACACCAAAGTCAGCCTCACTCTAAGACATTATGCAAAATCCTGGAGATTTAAGCTACAATGATAACTGTGTGAATATGGAAGGGAGATCAACAGATAAAGCCTAGCTGCACAAGGTGTGGAAGAGAAAACTCGTCATAAAGATGAGACCTAAAGGTGTAAGGGTAAATAGGAAAGAAACGTCAAATCAATTCAAAGCAAAACAAAACAAACAACAACATACAGAAGAAACAGCAAAAAAACTAAAAAGAAAAAAAAAAACTTGATTTCAACCTTGATACTAGATAGAATGGAAAAAATTCTCCCCTAAGAATACTCATTTATAACCACAAGCTGGTTCCTCCCAGGAATTTATAGTCCAAATTCATACTACCTGCATGGCCAAAAAGTATCTTGAACAAAGAATATAATTTAAAGTGCTTCAAGGCTGGAAGTGACTCTAGGCAACTGGCAAATCCTCTCTATAAGAAGGCAACATCAACTCAGGTGCAAAGAATTCCCACAGATTTTTTTAAAAACTCAATGTAAAACTATCAATCTCATCAATTCCAAAACACACATATTTTCAGGTTATACATCTCTGAAATTGAAGTGAATTTCCCAATTGAAGTATTTAATAATGTGTATCAAGTTGGCAGTAGTTGTAATGTAGCTGTGACTGCTTATACATGTATGAATACCAAAAAGTCCAACATCAAATTTTATAGAAAGAGAGTCAGAGATTTGAAACAAAGTCCTACAGAGAAAGTTCTGCCATAATGCACTCTTTTAACCCTTCCAAACCAAATGGTTGTACAGGGGGAAGTATGGAATAAGAGGATTTCTCAAAATTCCCAAAGTAGAAATAAATAGATGAGTTATTCATGAATTACTTCTAGCTAAGTTGAATCTCAACTACTTTATAGTATTTGTTGCTTTTATGAATGATTTCTTATTTCTAATATCAGTCTAAACCTAGCTAACAAGCACAGCAACAATGACTTTTGGTTACTTTATGGATTTTTTAAAATGTGACTTTACTAACATTCCTGATGATCAAATTATAATATTGTGTGAGAAAGCATACAAGTTTACCACTGTTAGATAAAAAGTTATCAAGAAGAGTTATCCTCTTAATATAAAGAATTTTGAAGACCTTAACCATTTGTGCACCAGGATTTTCTTTGTATTATGCATAAGAGGGATATGTAATAGAAGCATAAGTCTAATTAACTCTAAATGAATATGCTTTCAATAAAAATGTAAAATAAAAACTCACAGTTTAATTGTGCAGCATTTTTCCTTGGAAGTGGTACATAAAATAAGAATAAATCTTATAGTCAATGAGGTCCTAAACTTCCTCATGAAATGTGATAGTATTAGAGATCCCAATTCACATAATAAAAAAATAGAAAGAAATATGAAGTATATCAGGCAGGAAACAGAGTCCATGTCAGAAAGTTCAAAGTGGGAGTTTAATATCAAGACAAACAACAAATGTAATATAATAGCTGACAAGCCAAACAGCAGGCAGGTTTGGGAGGAGGTAAGAGCAGGGAGCTTCTACCACTTCTAGGGCAGAAGGGATCAAGGGAAGAGATGGTGTCACACAGCATTAGGATTTCTGTATAAGATACCTAAATTTATGACCTAGGAATTATGCTCCTATTTATATATCCCACCTATGTCCAAGGAATGATTAATTCCAAGGGTATTAATATAAAGGGTTTCCTCTGAAGGGAAATATATATATATTCAGGGAGAATATATGTCAGGCCTATAAGGTACTGGTAATCCTATAATATTTCTTAAGCTGAGTAGTTCATGAGATAAACCCATGTTGGGTAGAAGAATGACTGATTCATCCTCCTTGCTATATAGTATTTCAGTTATAAATGTACCAGAATTTATTCATCTTTTCAATTGTTGATGAATGTGAAGAGAAATATAACCTATTCATACTTAAAGGGCAAAGCGTATGGAAATACATATTTCTGTGCTTTTGAAGGTACCTACCACTGAGATCATCTGACAGGTAGAAATGCCTTAAATATAATTATTGTCTAGAGCAAATAAAAGCAAATTTTGAGCTCTTCTAAAATCCACATAAATTACAGTATACTTTTAGTTTTGTTTATTTATTACTGTTGTTAAGAGTGACTCAGCTCACAAGCATAGCAAAATCACCTGACTAGTAATTCAAAGAAATTTAAGATAAGGTAAAAGAAAATTTGCAAAACATTGCGAGTGCCATCGTTTCACCACTAAATTGACAAATGGCTTTCTAAGTCTAAATGTTCATTAAGTTTTGGAAGTAAATCTTCTCTAGACAAATTTTTAAACCTTTATGAGGAAATGCTCAAATCTGGGGAGGATTACACACAGAAATGTGATAAAGAGTAAAAGTCAACAGAAAACCTAGTACATCTCCATAGAAAAATAATGTTTCACTTATTTAAGAGTATTGTTCTTTTTCTTTACAAAAACATGTTAAGGCCAGAGGAATTTACACTATTTTTAAAAAGAAAAATTGAGTTATTTATAAGCCTCTGAATCATGCTGTTATATGATTTCAACTTCAAACACTTCAACTAAGATGTAGAAAAATGCAAATAAAGGTATGTGCATTATTTTTTCTACATCTCAGTTGAAGTGTTTAACTTTTCTTTCTGCTACCTATATAGTGAAATATGAAGAAAGTTAAACAAAATATAAAGAAACACACTATTGATAAAAGAGATTAAATTTTTGAAAAAAATATTTATATCATATTACATAACACTGGAGCTTAGCAACTTTTGTTTGGTGGAAAAGCAAGTAGCACAATTGGTGTAAATAGCATATATGTTCTGAAGATAACACTAGAAAAGTAATCTCAAGTAAAATTGGAAATGACTTGCTATACAAAGGAGTTTAAACTTTACTTAGGTGGATTGTGGGAACAACTGGAATTTAGTAGCAGGTTTATAAAGTCACATGATTAAAGTCGTAGTTTTAGGAGGATACATTGGCAGCAGTGTATAGGGAATTTATGGAAGAGGTACAGGATAGAGGGAAGAATGGAAGAAGGATAGAGAAAGGGCGGTCTGTTAGTTTACCTTACCTAAAGTGAAAAGTAATAAGGCCTGAAATAGGACACCGGCAGCAGGAATAGAGACAATGAAATATGCCAATTATATGTGTAATCTTATATCATCATTACATATACCATGGACTGGGCAAATATCTAGTTACTATCTTACATGATATGACTTCCTCATACATTTCCAGGCAATAAGTTATTTTGTCTAAACTCTCCCAAAGTTAATTGAATAATTATTTCCTATAATGGCAAAAATATATGTTAATCAACTTTAAAGATAGTTGAGTAATAATCTCTCTGCTCCTGAGAAGCTGGTATTCTAATGGAAGGAATGTTCTATATACAACTGAATAATAGAAGACAGATGGGAAAAGATGCCATAGCATAATATTTATTACTTCTGAGGCTTATGTTTAAAGTTCCATGACATATTTTTACACCTGTATGCTGTACATGCATTTCTCTGGAAGGAAACACAACTGATAACAGTTATCTCTGAAAAAGGAATTTGGTGGCTGGTGAAGGGTTGGAGAAAGACTTGCTTCTCACCATATATTATTTCATACCATTCAAATTTTGGACCATCTGAATGTATTATTTATTTTTAAATATTTTTAAAATATATGATTCTTTAAAAAAAATTTTTTGTTATTATACTTTAAGTTCTAGGGTACATGTGCAGATTGTGCAGGATTGTTACATAAGTATACACATTCCATGGTGGCTTGCTGCATCCATCCCCTCTTCATCTACATTAGGTATTTCTCCTAATGTTATCCCTCCCTAAACCCCCACCCCCTGCTATCTCTCCCCTAGCACTCCCATCCCTCAACAGGCCCTGGTGTGTGATGTTCCCCTCCCTGCGTCCATGTGTTCTCATTGTTCCACTCCCACTTATGAGTGAGAACATGTTTTCTGTTCTTGTGTCAGTTTGCTGAGAATGATGGTTTCCAGCTTCATCCATGTCCCTGCAAAGGACATGAAGTCATCCTTTTTTATGGCTGCATAGTATTCCATGCTGCATATGTGTCACATTTTCTTTATCCAGTCTATCATTGATGGGCATTTGGGTTGGTTCCAAGTCTTTGCTATTGTAAACAGTGCCACAATGAACATATGTGTGCAAGTGTCTTTAGAATAGAACATTTTATAAACCTTTGGGTATACACCCAGTAATGGGATTGCTGGGTCAAATGGTATTTCTATTTCTAAATCCTTGAGAAAAATATATGATTCTTTAAATTATTTTTTTTGTAGAAAAGTATGAGCACTTTAAAAACATAACACATTCTATAAATGAGAGGTAATTATAATTTTTCATTTATTTAATCATGGAGTGTTTTCTTTCAATCTTTATTTCCCATTCATAGTTAAATACATTTTTTTCAAGGTGGAGCAATGAAGTTGATTTACTGAAAGTTTGAAATTATGCTCAACTCTAAGGTATATTTTACAAAAAATTACCAAATTAAGGAGAGTAGAGTAAAATTCCGAGAATCTTAGTGTCTAAGAGCTGGTCTAGTCTCTAGCACTTATAGTTTTATGTCCTTGACATAGTCCTCCACACTCTCTGAGCCATAGATCACCTCTCTATAAATTGTATAAAATGGGGGAAGTAACACATACCCTGTTTATTTTATAAGATCATGTGTGGTAATATTCATAATAATCCATACAGTGTATATAAAGTGGCTAAGAAATGCACACACTCATAGAACTCAGGTATGTGAACATGGAATTTCATTTACTTTTCTAAAACTAAACAGAACCTAGATATCTAGTTTTCTAGTTTCATTGATGGCATAAAACTTAATCTTGCTAATTCAATTGCTTTCAGATTTTTCTTACCTTCAGTTCTTCATTGTCCCTCTTCCCCTTCTTCTTACACCTGGTTCAGGGTGATTAGAGAAGCTAGTGATGAAAGGACATAATCTAAGTTCTTGGAGAAGGTGAAGGAAGGGACATATATAAGTACTATTTTAGTATCAGGGAGATATGAGACATCTGATCCAAAAACCATCCTCTGTCTTCACCGGCCTCTGCTTAGCTATACCTCATGTCATTTTGTCTTCTTCAAGGGTGGGCTGGCAACTTTGATGTCTGCCAGCTCGCCATGACCCCTGATCATTAGGTCTATCCATGTATTCTATGTCCAAGTCTGATATCAGACTCCTTTCAGCAATTTAGCACCCCCAAGAACCATGCTAACATGCAGAGAAATCCTGGGCAGCTTTCCCACACCAAGCAGGAATACATATGACTCAGTAAGGCTGCCTATTCTGCCAAACCCATCAGCCAATACTATCTTCCCTAACAGCACCACGCTACACTGATCTCTAGGATAGTTGCCAGAAAATCATGACCCAGATCCCCTGTATTCTGGGCCCAATCAAACTTACCTGTGTTTTTATCAATCCTCTCAACTTGGAGGGGGTGGGATACAAGATTCCCGTATCCTCATTGTGTATAGGAATGCACACCAAAAACAAACTCTCATTTTCATCTCTTTATTCTATCTCAATATCAATTTCATCTTCTCTATCAGTGGTAACCAACTCTTATGCTAAGTTTCACGCTGAGTCCACAGTCTTTTAGACTTTTGACACTCAAACCCTCCCTTTCTGTTCCACAAAAATTCCAGGCATCTGCTTTGGCCTTCAAGATTATTGTCATAAGTTAAATAAGAAAATGTATGTATTTATTAAAACTATACACAAATTTCACTTCTTTTAGAAACTGAACTTTCTCACCCATTTTGAAATTAGGCCTAACATGTGGCCTACTTTGGCCAATGAAATGCAAAAGGAAGTAACATGTCACTTCTGGGCAGGAATTAAGAGCTGGTGTGCATTTTGCTGCACTCCATTTCAACAGCCTTAATTATAGAAGCATGTTGAGACAGAGCCTCCACCAAACTGGATCACTGAACAGAGCTCCCCACCAGTTCATGTTCAACACCCAGTATCAACAAGAAATAAGCTTTTTCTGGATTAAGCCACTGAAATTTGAGGTATTTTTATTACTGTAGCATAATCTAGACTATTCCAATTACAAAACTTAGTTTAATCTGGATGTATACCTCTACTGAGGCTATAAACACTACTGATAAAGAGCCATAGGGGGAAAAAAGTGTAGCAAAAAAAGTCTTCAGTTGCTTGGAAATATCACTCATTTGTATGTTTAAGGTATTATGATCAGTCACATTATTTTGGTAGTATAAACTTCACTTCATAGGAAGAAGGTGTCCATTTATAAAGGAAAGTTGAAACTTGTTCACTAGGTTGAAAACCTAGGCAGGTAGTTAGAGGTGAATAATTAAGGGGAAATTAAGCTGAGCTAAGGAGAAAGAATAAGAGCAGAACCTTCAAAATAAAGTAACAGTAGATGGGGCACAATGCTTGAGTAATGCTAGAGGTACACTATGCTGCATTATGAATCCTCTCTGAAAAATACAGAGAAGAGTCTATGCTTCTCCCTTATTAACATAAGACATTTACATTAAAGATGGTTATTTAATTACTGTCATTCAGTCCCAGATTTATTCCTTTATACACTGTCTTGTGAAGGTGGGGAATGGATTCTGCAATCTACATTTCCCAGATTCCCATTCCAGCTGACCATTGGCTATGGGATTTGTGATAGTTACTCTTGAATGTCAACTTGATTGGATTGAAGTATGCAAAGTATTGTTCCTGGGTGTGTCTGTGAGGGTGTTGCCAAAGAAGATTAACATTTGAGTAAGTGGGCTGGGAGAGACAAACCCACCCTCAATCTGGGTGGGCACCATATAATTAGCTGCCAGCATGAGTAAGATAAAAGCAGACAGAGGAACATGGAAGGACTAGACTGGCTGAGTCTTCCAGCCTTCATCTTTCTCCTGTGCTGGGTGCTTCCTGCCCTAGAATATTGGACTCCACGTTGTTCGGCTTTTGAACTCTTGAACCTTTGACCACAGACTGAAGGCTGCACTGTCAGCTTCCTTACTTTGGAGCTTTTGGGACTCAGACTGGCTTCCTTGAGCCTCAGCTTGCAGACAGCCTATTGTGGCTGTGAGTCAATACTCCTTAATAAACTCCCTTTCATATATACATCTATGCTATTAGTCCTGTCCCTCTAGAGAACCTTGACTAATACAGGGCACCTGCCACCAAAGGTCCAAACCCCATCCATAGTTCATCCTACTCACAAGTCTGGACAACAGTTGCCAGGTGCTCCTGTACAAAGGTTTGAGTGGTAAATTGCAGTGCCCTCCTTAGAAGCTCAAGTACCAATCCTATATGGGCTTGTTCTCTTAGTTTTTAGGGGTCCAGTGGCCTGAGGCATGACAATTTATCTCATTCAAAATGAAACACAAGTTGTTGTACCTAGTACCTTGTATAACAAAGAAAAAGGTACAATGCTTAGGATTTGATACTATATATATATATATATATATATATTCCACATTTGAGTGTGCTGCTCCTACCAATTTATCGTGTAACCTGTAAGGCTGTTATTCTGAATAGGGCCCCAAGCAAGAGAAGTCCCTGAGGCAACCATACTGCTGCCCAAGCTGCTCTGCTACTTGAGTCTTATGACCCAGAAGATCCAATGATACTATAAGTGTCTGTAGTAAATAGGAATGCTGCATAGACCTACAAGGTAACTAGAGCCTTGAGCAAAACCAAGTGCCCCATGATAACCAATCTCCTTTCAAGAAACAAATCCTACTTTGCTACTCAGCTCTGAAAGAGACCAAATACCCAACCATGGGCCAAAAAGTAGCCATATGACCTAAGCTGCCCACTATGAACCGGATGTTATCTGATCCATCAGGTTATAAGTTTGGATATGCAAGGTAGCAATCCATCATCAGGTGAAAATGGTATATGAGTTCCAGCAGGTCCTGAAGATACACATAAGCTGCATAAGCAGTTGGCTCAGACTCCACTGCATCACCAACTCTCCCTTAACACACACTATGGCCTCCTAGAAAATTCTCTCTTACCAGTTGGTTGAGGAAAATAAATTAGGGGTTGGTTTATAGATTATTCTCTAGTTTATTCTGTCAAACCAGGAACAGACTGCTGCAGCATTATGTCCCTAGTTATAGGAGTGTCTCTTGAAAGACAGAGGTGAAGGGAAATCCTTTCAGTGGCCAGAACTTTAATCAGTACTTTAGCTTTTCTACTCTGCCTGGATAGAGAAGTAACCAGAAGTACTGATCTAAACTGATTTTTGGACAGTGGCTAATATTTTGACTTAAATGATCAGGGGTCTGGAAAAAACATGATTGATCTATTGATGATAAGGAGGTCTGGAAGATAATTATGTAGATGAAGTTTCCCAATAGTAGATGGCCAAGGTCAAGAGAGCCTGTCCTGTGGATTTCGGTCTGCCTTTTCACCAGACACCCAGACACTTGTTCAATGAGCTTATGCACATAATGTCCATGGTGGCAGAAATGGAGGTTATGGACAGGTGCAACAATGTGGACTTTTTTCTCACCAATGCTGATCTGGCTACTACTGGTTACTGAGTGCCTAACTTGCTAATAGCAGAAACCAATGCTGAGCTCCCAACATGGCATCATTCCTCAGTTGAATCAGCAAGCAGGTGATTATATGAAACCATTTCTATCAGGAAAAAAGCAGCAATATTTCTAACCGGAATAGAAACTCTAGATATGGATTTGCCTTCTGTGGTAGGCAGAATTCTAGGAAATCTTCCAAGATCCCTACTTCCTGGTATACACACCCTGTATCATCTCCAGGACTTTGACTATGATGGATTTTACTCCTATAATTACTTATGTTATATGGCATGGCTGACTTTAAGAAAAAGATATAATCAAGGTGGGCCTGAACTAATTACCCCGTTTAAAAGCAGAAGTTTTCTACCATTGGTAGCAGTAGAGGAAGTCAGAGATTCAATGCATGAGGATTCAACACGCAGTTGCTGACTTGAAGATACAGGGAACCACATAGTGAGGAATTCATGCAGTCCCTATGGACTCAGAACAGCCTCAAGCTCACAGCCAGCAAGGAAATAGAGACTTCAGTTTTATGGCTGCAGAGATTGAAGTCTTCTAACAAGAATGGGCTTGGAAGTAGAAATTTCCCCAGAGCCACCAGATAAGAACTCAGTGCAGCCAACACCTGGATTTCAGTCTGTGACATCATGAACAGAGAACTCAGTCACTCCCTGCCAGCTTTCTGATCTACAGAACTGTGAGCTAATAAATGGGTACTGTTTCAAGCCTCTACGTTGTGATTATTTGTTTGAAAGCAATAGAAAACTAATATGCTTTACCTGAATGCAATGACCTACTAAAGACTACAGCACCAGTTGGAAGTTACAGTGGTAGTTGGATGAAAACACCTGGTGAAATTAGTACCCTATTCTACAAGAAGTGAAATATGCTTTGAACCAATCACAAATAAATGGCATTTTCTTCTATAGCCAAAATACATGGATCCAGGAATCACAACAAATGGCAATTAGAGTAGATCCTGTTTCTCTTACATCTAATAACATAACTTTGGGTTCTGCTGGCTTAGAACTCTAAGATCCCAAGGAAGAAATGCTTCCACTTGAGAAGATGATGATTCTATTTAATTGGAAGCTGAGGTAATCACCTGTTCATTTGGGGATCCTCATACCACTGAGCCAAAAGGCTAATAATGGTGAAGGTGATAGATCCCTATTACCAAGGGAAATTTTGGTTGCTTCTACAAAATGAGGGGTTATATAGAAATCTCAAGGGAGTCTCTGGGGCACCATTTCATATTTGCACACCCAATAGTAAAAATTAATTTAAAAATGAGAGCAATGCAAATAAGAAATGACTACTAAGAAGTCAGATCCTTCAGGAATTTTGTTTGGAATCACCTCACCATGAAAAGACTCAAGGAACTGATTTTCTGTCTGACAGTAAAGCAAACATGGAAAGGATAGTAGAAGGAAGACATTAGAAAGATCACCTATGGCCTTTTGACCAGTTATAGGAACAAGAATGTAGCAGCTATGCATATTACTTCCTTGATTGTTAAGAATATATTAACTAGTTTATCCTTTGTTCTTCTTTTCTCTATTATTTTAATTAAAAAGTATTACTATTATCTGAATGCTTATTTCTACATCCCATTGTGCTCTTTCAGCTTTCCAACACCTATGTTAACATTTTTCTATATTAAATCTGCAGTTTAAATATGTAGCATAGTTTCCGTTTAACTCAGTGAACCCCCAACTGACACATCATTCTTTCCTCTCCTCATCAGATCTCAGTCACTGACTATAGCTTTGCATTATACTTCCACCACCACCCAACAAGATACGTATCTATTCTGTTAATTTCTTATTAACAATAAAAAATTTGCCATACATATTGCATATCAACTTTCAGAAATTCGAATTTCATGTGGTAGTCCTGCCAGGACTTCAAGAACTATCAATGATGGTAGAAAGATGGTGAGCAAGTGGTGAGGAGCCACAGTTGCTTTGGAGGGTATATGGGAGGGAAGATGTCACTCTCTGATATACTGGCATAGCTACTTGAACTTGGGCAACAATAAGGGGTTTAAATGCTAACCTTTACACATTGGAACTAAGGGATCTGTATGGCTACCAGAATGAAACTTTCTTCCTTATGTTAAAAATACACATTTAAAAAGAAATTTAATAAAAATTCCCTTATGCACAGCTGATATAAAAATAAAGGTAAATTTTCAAAGAGTTCCAGTAGTTTTATTTAGTACTAATTAAATAAAATGTCAAATTGGTTGTTTGTTCTAATAAATAAATATATTATAAATCAAACTGCCTGTTTGATAGAGACAGACTGTTTGACTTGGCATAAATTATACTTTTTAAGAAATACATTTTAATGGAAAACAATTGTCTGGTATATAACTCTATTTTCTTCAAAATTAAAACAGAGGACTAGAAAATGAAAAGATTATGCAACCGTTCTGCAAGTTTATTGGCAAAATGAATGAATGTGTGTTTTGGTTGTTCTGCAGAGACTTGACCTAATTGAAAAAGAAATGTGATGCCTGGTGACAGAGCTGAATAAATGTCTTAGAAAAAGAGAGTCAAATAATTATCCATCTTCTGTATTTCTTCCACATAGAGTTTATGATGACTGTTTCAACCCTGGGAAATAACTCGTATCCCCCAAAAAAGTCCAAACCACAGACTCTAATATCTGTAATTTAATTTGGGGCTTTCATTAGCAAAACCAGCATTTCTTTGTCACTATAATCTCTGATTAATCAGAAAGTTTCCTTCATCCAAAAGGTAATATAACTGACTCGCTATCTACAAGACATGAGTTCTAAGGTTGTTGGGGTTGGGAGTTGTTTTTGGTTTTGCTTTGCAGGGAATTTTTGTTTGTTTTTCCAGAAGCAGTTTAAATATTTTTCTGATACATCCACAATCCCTGGCTGTTTTCCTCCTGACCAAAGCGTTGATTTATTGTAGTGGGTCTATAGCTAGAGACAGATTAATGCTAAATAGGCATACAATAAGGAAAAAATCTCTATCAACATTGCCTCCTACCCCATAGCCAAAATAAGGAAATCTTCAAAATTTGTTCATTTCTCTTTAGTTCCTAGGAAAGTGTGAGCTCCTCTGAGAATTAATCTTGTTTATCTTTGTATTCCTAGTTTCTAGATAATGTACTCAATAAATGTTGGTTTGTACAGTGGATTACCTAAGCTTCGGAATAGACTATTTACTGAACAATACCAGGTACTTGACCAGGCTGCTAACCCAAGTCCTTAGAAAAATATCCAAGGTAAAAATACTTCCTTAATTGAGTTCTTACTCTTATTGCCATTTAGAATAATAGTGTTCACAACCTTAATTTCAAAACCACTATTTTATGCTTTATATCCCTTAATGTCCAAGATATGAGACCTATTATAGAATAATGAAAATTGTTAAGGGGTCAGTTACTCTTGTAAGATCAGCTTCTCAGAAGTAAAGGCAATAACCACTCATTCAATTCATTTGACATTTATTGAATAATGAGTTGTGTGCTAAATGTTGTGGATACAAAGATGAATAAAGAGAAAAGTCCAAGTCTTAAAAGACTATACAATTTAACTGATCAAACAGATTCTTGTAATTCAATATAGAGCTATATACTGCAGGATATTATGAGACAGCAAAGAGAGGGCCCCTATTTAAGCACAGAGAGCTCAGGGAAAGTTTCCTAGGCCGAGTCTTAAAGAAAAAATAAGAGGTGGTCAGGCAGAAAGGACAGTTTGAGCGAAGACAAAAAGAGCAGAAAGAACATGGTGTGTAGGAGGAAGTACAAACATTTTTGTGTCACTGAAGCATAACAAAGAAAAGAGTAGCAGAAGATGGCAGAAAAGGTATGCAGTAGCTAGATAACAGAAGCCATATTTGCCAGATTTTGGAATTCGGAAGTAAAGGGTGTCTTCAAAGAGTTCTAGGCAAAGCACTGACAGGGTCAGATTTGCATTTTTAGATAGAGCATTTGAATTGTGACGATGATAGATTGCAGGAGTATAATGCTGAAGACAGGGAAAGCAGTATTACAATAATCTAGGTGAAAGTGTGTGATGGCTTGAACTTAAAAAAGGGGGGATGAGATCTCAAAATATTTAGCAGTGTTTGGTGATTGATGAGTTGTGAGCTGTGAGGCAAAAAATTCCAAGGTTTCTACTGGGACAACGAAGTGAATGGCACTGACAGCAAAGAGATACAGAATGCAAAAACAGGGAGATTCAGAAAACAGATAAGAAGAATTTAAATAGACATGCCAAATTTGAGATAATGCTGGGGCAGTCATCTGATTGGAATTGTATATCAGAGAGTTAGATATCTTAGAATCCCTCAATGATGTTTTGGTAGTGAAAACCACAAGAGCAGAGCTGGGGAGAATGGAGAAAGTGTTAAGGACAGTATCATGGAAGACAACAAAAAAGAAACTTCAAGAAGGGAATTATCAACAATGTCAAATGTAGCAAATAGGCCCAATTAGAAAAGAACTGAAAATGCTCAGTAATAGTTGATAATTAAGAAGGCTTATAGAACATAATGAGAAAATTTTCAGTAGGGAATAAAAGCAGACAGTAGACTGCATTAACTTCATTGGTAAATGATAGATGAAGAAGTGAGTATAAGTGAGTAAAGACTTTTTAGAAGTTTGTATGAGAAGAGAGATGATAGTAAATCAATTTGTTCTTTTATGAATTGTACTTTTGGTATCATATCTAAATACTCTTTGCTGAATCCAAGTCACAAAATTTTTTTCTTATGTTGTCTTCTACAAATTTTATAGGTTTATGATCAAATTTGAGTTCATTTTGGCATAAGGTGTGAAGTTTAGGTCAAGGTTTATTTTTTGCACATGGTTGTACAATTGTTCCAATACTACTTGTTGAAATAACTATCCATCCTGCTTTTGCATCAACTGCTTTTGCATCTTTGTCAAAAATCAATTGGTTGTACATGTGACAGTCTATTTCTGGACTCTATTCTGTTCCATTGATTTATGTATCTATCCTTTTACCAATACCACACTATCTTGAAGCTGTATAAATTTTGAAATTAGGTAATAGTGAGTCCTCCAAAGTTGTTCTTTTTTATTTCAAAACTATTTTGGCTATTCTTATTACTTTGTATTTCAACATAAATTTTAGAATCAACTCCCGATGTCTATAAAAATCCTGCTTGAATTTTGGTTGGGATTTCATTGTAGCTCCATCAGGTAGAAACTGACATCTTAACACTATTGAGCCTTCCAATCCATGAAAATGGTGTATGTATCCATTTATGTATACGTCTGTATTAGTCTGTTCTCACACTGCTAAACAAGACATACCCGAGACTGGGTAATTTATAAAGGAAAGAGGTTTTATTGACTCATAGTTCCACGCGGCTAGGGAGACCTCACAATCATAGCAGAAGGCAAATGCATATCTTACATGGCAGCAGATGAGAGAAAATGAGAGCCAAGTGAAAAGGGAAACCCCATATAAAGGCATTAGATCTGGTGAGACTTATTCACTACCATAAGAGCAGTATGGGGGAACTGCCTCCATGATTCAATTATCTCCCATCAGGTCCCTCCCACAACATGTGGGAATTATGGGAGCTACAATTCAAGATGAGATTTGGGCGCAGACACAGCCAAACCATATCATTCTGCCCCTAGCCTCTCCCAAATCTCATGTCCTCACATTTCAAAACCAATCATGCCTTCCCAACAGTCGCCCGAAGTCTTAACTCATTTCAGCATTAACCCAAAAGTCCAGAGTCCAAAGTCTCATCTGAGACAAGGCAAGTCCCTTCTGCCTATAAGCCTGTAAAATCAAAAGCAAGTTCATTACCTCCTAGATACAATGGGGTACAGTCATTCAAAATGGGATAAATTGGCCAAAACCAAAGGGCTACAGGACCCATGCAAGTCCGAAATTCAATGGGGCAGTCAAACCTTAAAGCTTCAAAACGATCTCCTTTGACTCCTTCTCTCACATCCAGGTCACACTGATGCAAGAGGTGGGCTCCCATGGTCTTGGGCAGCTTCACCCCTGTGGCTTTGCAGGGCACAGCCTCCCTTCTAGTTGCTTTCATGGGCTAGCATTGAGTATCTGTGGCTTTTCTAGGTGCATAATGTAAGCTGGATCTACCATTCTGGGGTCAGGAGGATGGTGGCCCTCTTCTCACAGCTCCACTAGGCAGTACCCCAGTGGGGACTTTGTGTGGGAGCTTGTACCCCACATTTCCCTTCTTCCCTGCCGTAGCAGATGTTTTCCACCAACAGCACACCTCTGCCTGGACATACAGGCATTTCCATACATCCTCTAAAATCTAGGCAGAAGATCCCAAATCTCTATTTTTTACTTCTGTGCACCTGCAGGCCTAACACCATCTGTAAGCCTCCAAAGCTTGGTGCTTGCACCCTCTGAAACAACACCCTGAGGTCTACATTGGCCCTTTTTAGCCAGGGTTAGGATGCAGCAGGTGGAAGATCAGCAGCCTGTTTGGTCCAATCAATACTACTTCTACAGGGGAATCAGATAACTGCTGCCTGCTACTACTGGGCAGGAGATGGAAGATCAGATCCCTATTCAGCTTACGGACACTACATAGTGCAGATATTAGAGTGCTATTTAATTTCTGTGCAGAAATTAGAGTGCCAAGTCCTGAGACTGCACAAAGCAGCAAGGCCCTGGGCCCAGCCCACAAAACCACTTTTTCCTTCTAGGCCTCTGGGCCTGTGATGGGAGGGTGCCATGAAGACCTCTGACATGCCCTGGAGACATTTTCTCCATTGTCTTGGTAATTAACATTTGGCTCCTCATTACTTATGAAAATTTCTTCAACCAGCTTGAATTTCTCCTCAGAAAATGAGTTTTTCTTTTCTGTGGCATTGTTGGGCTGCAATTTTTCCAAACTTTTATGCTGTGTTTCCCTTTTAACACTGAATGTTTTTAACAGCACCCAAGTCACCTTTTGAATGCTTTGCTGCTTAGAAATTTCTTCTACCAAATACCCTAAATCATCTCCCTCAAGTTCAAAGTTCCATAAATCTCCAGGGCAGGGGCAAAATGCCACCAATCTCTTTGCTAAAACAGCAAGAGTGATCTTTACTCCAGTTCCCAACAAGTTCCTCATCTCTGTCTGAGACCATCTCAGGCTAGATTTCATTGTCCATATTATTATCAGCATTTTGGTCAAAGCCATTCAAGAAGTCGCTAGGAAGTGCCAAACTTTTCCACATTTTCCTGTCTTCTGAGCCCTCCAAGTCTCTAGGAAGTTCCAAACTTTCCCACATTTTCCTATCTTCTTCTGAGTCCTCCAAACTGTTCTAACCTCTGCCTGTTACCCAGTGCCAAAGTTGCTTTCACATTTTTGGGTATCTTCACAGCAATGCCCACTACCTGGTACCAATTTACTATATTAGTCTGTTCTCGCATTGCTAAATAAGGCATACACGAGACTGGATAACTTAGAAAGGAAAAAGGTTTAATTGACTCACAGTTCCATGTGGCTGGGGAGGCCTCAATGGTAGAAGGCAAAAGGCATGTCTTACATGGCAGCAGACAAAAGAGAAAATGAGAGCCAAGTGAAAAGGGAAAACTCTTGTAAAACCATTAGATCTTGTGAGACATACTCACTACCACGAGAACAGTATGGGGGAAACAACCCCCATGATTCAATTATCTCCCATGAGGTTCTTCCCACAACACGTTGAATTATGGGAGCTACAATTCAAGATGAGATTTGGGTGGCGACACAGCCAAACAATATCAATGTCCTTATTTCTTTCTTCAGCGTTTTACAGTTTTTAGCATACAGATTCTGCACACATTCTGTTATATTTAAATCTATACATTTCAGTATTTTGGTACTGTTCTTTTGTAGTCCAATTATTGATTTCTAATATATATAAATAAAATTGGCATTTTAGATTTATTGACTTTGTAACCTACAAACTTGCTAAACTCATTTATAATGTCTAGGTGTTTCTTTATAGACTTCTTGATGATTTCTATACAGACAACCATGTCATTTGAGCATAGAAATTGTTTTGCTTCATTTCCCATCTGGATGTCTTTTTTTTCTTCTTATGGACTTAATGCACAAGGATAAGACTTCCAGTAAGCTTTTGAACAAGATCAGGGGGAGCAAATATCTTTGTTTTGTTCCTCATTGTATAGAGAAGCATTAGTCTTTCATCATTCAGTATGATGTTAGCTGTGGGTAACTCAGGTAAAGGGAATTGCCTTCTATTCCTAGCATGCTGAGATTTTTTTCAAAAAAATCATTAATAGATGTGAGATTTTGTCAAATGTGTTTTCTGGTTCTATTGAGATGATATGTCTTCTTTGATCTCCTAATATAGTTAATACTGTTAATTACATTGGTTGATTTTTGAATGTTGAACCAGTCTTACATTCCTGCAATAAATCCCACTTGGTCATGATATATGATCCTTCTTATGTACTGCTGAATTCAATTTGCTAACATTTTAGTAGAGGATTTTTGCATCTTTATTCATAAGGAATATGAGTTTGTGGTTTTGTTTTCCTGTAATGTCTTTCTTTGTTCTCAAGATACATGAGGCCAGGCACAGTGGCTCACACCTGTAATCCCAGCACTTTGGGAGGCCAAGGCAGGCAGATCATCTGAAGTTGGAAGTTCCTGAGCAATATGGTGAAACCCCATCTATACTAAAAAAACAAAAATTAGCCAGGCATGGTGGCATGCGCCTGTAATCCTAGCTACTCAGGAGGCTGAGGCAGGAGAATTGCTTGAACCTGGGAGGTTGCAGTGAGCCGAGATCATGCCACTGTACTCCAGCCTCGGTGATATGAAATCAACCTAAATACCTATCAACGATAGACTGGATAAAGAACATGTGGTATATATACACCATGGAATATCATGCAGCCATAAAAAGGAACAAGATCATGTCTTTTTCAGGGACATGGATGGAGTTGGAAGTTATTATCCCCAGCAAACTAATGCAGGAATTGAAAACCAAACACCACATGTTCTCACTTATAAATGGGAACTGAATGATGAGAACATATGGACACATGGTGGGGAATAACATACACTGCAACATGTCAGAGGGGATGTGTGGGGAGGGGGAGCATCAGGAAGAATAGTTAAGGGATGTTGGGCTTAATACCTAGATGATGGGATGGTCTGTGCAGCAAACCACCATGGCACACCTTTACCTATAACAAACCTGCACATCCTGCACATGTACCCCTGAACTTAAAATTTGAAAAAAAAAAAAAGAGGGAAGCCAATGAATGAAGGCACCAAGGCTAGGATTGTAAATTTGCATATGAGCATGGCTCATTGGGGTGGGGCAAAGAAGAGCTGAGTCCTTGACTCTCTTCAGAAAATTGAAATGCATTGACAGTGCAAGTGTGGTATGGGAAGGCAGCTTCACCCCAATCAGGCTTGCCTATAATCAGGCCTGAAAAATCACACATAGGATTTTTCACCTGGAGCTGGACTGGTCAATAAATAATAACAAATTGCTAAAACAAATTTGGCCACTATTATTTTTTGTTATTACTTAAATAATATTTCACTGCCATTATCTCTCTCCTCTTTTTCTGGAACTCTGATGATAGAAATGGTATGTTTTGCTATTGTCCCATCAGTCCCTGGGACTCTGTTCATTATTTTTCAATCTGTTTTTTCTTTGTTGTGTAGACTGCATAAATTCTATTGATCTATAGTCTAGTTCGTTTATTTTGTTTTTTATCTTCTATACTACTGAGTCATTGAGCAAGTTTTTCATTTTGATTATTCTAATTTTATATCTATGATTTCCACTCATTTCTCTTACAGCTTTCATTTCTTTGGTAAAAAATAGAAAATTAATTTATTTCCAATTTTTCATTATTTAAAATAATTTGTAATTTCTTATTGAAACATTTTTATGATAGCTGCTTTAAAAAACTTTGTCAGATAATTCCAATACTTAATCTCTCTTGGTTTTACATCCATTAATGGTTTTTTCTTGATCGTGTTTGATTTTCCTGGTTTGTGTTATAATGGATGTTTTTTATTGTATCCTGGACATTCTGGATATTATATTATGAAACTATGCATCCTATTTAATCTTCTTTATTTTAACAGACAGTCCATCTGTTTAGGTGTAGCTGCCATGACAGCTGGGGTGAATGTCCTGCCAACACCACCCAGGCAAAAATGGGCCACTTACTTACACTGCCTCATGGAAGATGTGGGAATAAAAGCTCCTCCTCAGCCCCCACAGATAACTTCCTAGTGAAAGTGGGACACAGACAGGTGGGTGTAGCAACTCAGCTTCCTACTGGACCACTTTGACATCGTCAGTGAAAGAAGAGAAGAGCTGTCTAGCCTTCCTTAATACCACATCATTCAGTCTCATTACTGTTGGGCAAGTTTAGAGGTTCAGCTCTGCACTGGACTTGTCGACACCAGGGGTAGGCAGTGAGTGCTTACTAGTCCTGACTAGCACTGCCTTATTCAGTCTTATTAATCTCAGGTGGGAGTGAAAGTACAGCTCCTCACTGTGACCTGTGACATGGAGAAGGTGGTGAGTAGTGAAGCTTACTAGTGGCATGCACCACCCCCAACCACCTCATTAAGTCTTATAGCTGTTAGATACAACTCAAGGTTTAGCTCACCACTGAATACCACTGAAATGACTCTGGTGGGGAAGTCTGAACATTACATGCTCCTGCTAGGTGGGGAATGAAAGTTCCTCTCTCCCATCCCAGCACAACCAATAGTATTCTAGTAAAGGAATCAGAGCACTACATGCTTTTACCATGCAGAGGGTGGAAGATAAGCAACCTGCTTGGTCCAATCAATACTACTTCTACAGGGGAATCGGATAACCGCTGCCTGCCACTACTGGGCAAGGGATGGAAGATCAGATCCCCATTCAGCTTACAGACACTATCCAGTGCAGAAATTAGAGTGCCAGTCACTTGCACCAAATGGAATATCACTGAAACTATGGGGGAGTGAGGTGTTGCTACTCCATTGTTGTTTGTCTTGTATAGTTTAGGTATCGCCAAAAAAAGTTTCTGGCGTTAGGCCACACTTTTCCAGATCTGTTGGCTTGGTGGGATGGGGAGACTGGCTTTTCTTGGAACTTATTTGTCTTTGCCTGTTGGCAGTTCTGGATAGGAGGATTTTGCCTTACTCTGTCCAGGATATATAGGAAGTAAAAAGGAAATCCAGGAAACTCACCACTGTGTATTTCCTCAAGTAACAAAATTACCTAGCTGTCAACCTGCTTCTTTCAATGTTTCAGAGTCTTCCTATGCTTGTTTATATTGTTAGATCTAGGTTACTTAGTTGTGAGTGGGAGGACGTAGAAGGAATGAAGCTACTCCATCTTGTCAGAACCAGAAGTCACCCAAACAATTATTTTGAGAAGGCAATATTTTTTATTATGCCTTATTAGCATTTTAAAAATACGGATCAAATATTTAATTATGCCAAATTCATTTTTTGCATATATTTGGAGGCTAACGTATGTATTTGACCTTTAATCTACTTATTAGAGTTATGATGGGCATGTAGGAAAACAGTACATGATGGCCTGAGCTTTTTTTATGCAGAAGGAAGAACAGTGATCTATTGACCAGCAATTTTTAAAACTTAAAAATGGATTTTAAAATTTGCGAGTTTGGGGGAAAAGCTGAAATTAGTACTAAAGATTTTAATATTTAATGTTAACAGAATATATACTTGATGGCTAAGAGGTGCTGAAGATACTAGTAAAGCTGGGGTACCCCGAACAGAAGTATTGGCAAGCATTATAATGATTATATATGTGATATAGTCATATGAGAACAACTGCTCAGGCAAGTGTCTTGCAATATTTTGTTTCGGCTAACATCAACGTGCTCTTCCATTTTTAAAATTATTATTATACTTTAAGTTCTGGGATACATGTGCAGAACGTGCAGATTTGTTACATAAGTATACATGTCCCATGGTGGTTTGCTGCACCCATCAGCCTGTCATCTAGCTTTCAGCCTTGTATGCATTAGGTATTTGTCCTAATGTTATCCCTCTTCTTGCACTCCACACGCCAACAGACCCTGAGGTATGATGTTCTCTTCCCTGTGTCCATGTGTTCTCATTGCTCAACTCCCACTTATGAGTGAGAACATGCAGTGTTCGGTTTTCTGTTCTTGTGTAGTTTGCTGAGAATGACAGTTTCTGGCTTCACCCCTGTCCCTGCAAAGGACATGATCTCATTCTTTTTTTATGGCTGCATAGTAATCCATGGTGTATATGTGACACATTTTCATTATCCAGTCTATCATTGATGGGCATTTGGGTTGGTTCCAAGTCTTTGCTATTGTAAGTACTGCTGCAATAAACATACATGTGCATGTATCTTTATAGTAGAATAATTTATAATCCGTTGGGTATATACCCAGTAATGGGATTGCTGGGTCAAATGGTATTTCTGGTTCTAGATCCTTGAGGAATCACCACACTGTCTTCCACAATGGTTGAACTAATTTACACTCCCACCAACAATGTAAAAGTATTCCTATTTTTCTGCATCCTCACCAGCATCTGTTG
>CAUYLG010030406.1:0-21995 GCA_963573385.1 Cacajao melanocephalus | reverse complement strand
GAGGAGGAGGAGAGGGAGGAGAAGGAGAGGGAGGAGGAGGAGGAGAGGCAGGAGGAGGAGGAGAGGGAGGAGGAGAGGGAGGAGGAGGAGGAGGAGAGGGAGGAGAAGGAGAGGCAGGAGGAGGAGGAGAGGGAGGAGGAGGAGAGGCAGGAGGAGGAGAGGGAGGAGGAGGAGGAGAGGGAGGAGGAGAGGGAGGAGGAGGAGGAGAGGGTGAGGGAGGAGGAGGAGAGGGAGGAGGAAGAGCAGGAGGAAAAGAAAGAGAGGGAGGAGAAGGAGCAGGAGGAAGAAGGAGGAATGAGGAGGAAGAGAGGAAGAAGAAGGAGGAGGAAGAGAGAAAAGAGGAGGAGGAAGAAAGGAAGGAGGAAGAGGAGGAGGAGGAGGAGTGGGAGGAGGAGGAGGAGTGGGAGGAGGAGGAGAAGCTGGGATAGGAGGGGAGGTGTCTGTTCTGCTGCTGTAGTCACTGGACCAGTCTTGCTCTGCTGCCTGGGCCTATGTGTCCACTGTCCCCCACTTTCTGGATGTTCCCTCTCAGGGCCCAAAACTCTCGCTTCTCCGAGCCTAACCTCCTAGTCTCAGGCATACACAGAGTAGGACACTGGATGCTGCAGGTTCTCTGAGGAGGGCGAGCAGGCAGTTTTCCTGGGAACATGGAGTTCTTCCATGTCACCCCTGTTGCAGGTAAGATCAGGCTAACAAGAGGTTGGATTACAGGAAGCAGAAGACAGCTGCCCTGAGAGCAAGAGGACAATTCAGCTGGGAGGGTGACAGGAAGCTTCTGGTGCATGGAGGCAGCAGGCCGTGGCCAGGGTCCCCTGGAATGGGAGGCATGGACAGCACAGCTGTATCTAAGTGATACAGGGACAATGTATCTCCCCTTCCTGAATTCCCCAGGGGAACATCACTTCCAGCTCTGGAACTTCACACTCAAACCATCAAAGAGCCTCAAGCGAAGGGTCTCTTCAGGGTCCCAGAGTACCCACTGAAGGCGCATCTGTGAAGGCTGGCTTCTCATCTGTGGGTCCGTAGGCTGCTGCAGATTTGGGCAAGACTGCTGGAGAGCTTCTTTGAGCTTTCCAAGGCTCCTGGATCCAGCTGTGCAGTGTGGCCCCTGGCAAGTCG
Organism: Cacajao melanocephalus; assembly: GCA_963573385.1. Lineage (NCBI taxonomy): Eukaryota > Metazoa > Chordata > Mammalia > Primates > Pitheciidae > Cacajao > Cacajao melanocephalus. The sequence continues at coordinate 20,876 of CAUYLG010030406.1, read as the reverse complement.
CTGGCTCTGGGTTCAAGGGATCCTCCCTCTTTGGCCTCCCAAAGTGCTGGGATTACAGGTGTGAGCCACTGCCCCAGGCTGTTCATTAATTTGTTCGAATTTCTATGGATTTCCTAATCAACAAATATGAGTGGAGAGAATAAGATTAGAATACGGTAGTCCCTGCTCATCCACAGTTACGCTTTCCCAGGTGTCAGTTACCTGCAGTCAACTGTGGTACAAAAATATTAAATGGAAAATTCCAGAAATAAACAATTTATAAGTTTCAAATTTCAAGCTGTTCTGAGTAGTGTGATGAAATCTTGCATCATCCCCACTCGGTCTACCCTGGAACATGGCTGCTCCGCTTGTCCTGCGAATCCACGCTGTATATCTTCGTCATTTAGGAGCCATTTGGTTATCAGGTCAACTGTGGTGGTGAGGGACTGTGTTAAGGAAAATTGCCTGTGTTTCAAAGACAGGAATTTCCCAGCGCCATACCTCCATCCATGTCCCCATCTGGGGACCAGAGGGGTTTCAAATGTAAAGTTCTTTATCTAACTTTCCCGTGCAGGCTAGGTGGAAATTCCAGGTGAGCTCCTTTGTTCAGAAAGCCCGCCAAAAGCCCCGGGAGGAAGAGCGCTGTGGTGGGCCCAAGCAACCAATCCGGGATCAGAGTCAAAGATCAGTCACTCCAGAGGAAGTTTGAAAGCGCTCCTCTCACTGGATGACAACATGAATGGGGTGGGAGTAACTCTGAGGTTAAAATCCTCCTGCTCCCTTACCTGTAGGGATTTCCCTCTCTGGGATCCCCTCCCATGACAATGTGGGCGCTGTCTCTGCTGTCTCTCTCTCTCTCTGCCGAATGAATCACTCTCTGCTAAACTCTTTGGGTCTGATATTTATTTGAATGGTAAGCTCACCGTGCCTCCAGGGCCCCTTCCCCATTTCGGGGGCAAGTGATGCCAAGAACCTGGACACACCCAGTTACATCTTCGGTGAGCACGGGGAGGGAGCAGAACCCCCGGGTTCCGTCATCCGGTTACAGTAGTATCACATAATAGTGATACAGTGAGTGCGGTGGCGCGATCTCAGCTCACTGCATCCTGTGCCTCCCAGGTTCAAGCTATTCTCATACCTCAGCCTCCTAAGTAGCTGGGACTATAGGTGCGCCCCACTATGCCTGGCTAATTTTTGTACTTTTAGTAGAGACGGGGCTTTCATCGTGTTGGCCAGGCTGGTCTTGAACCGTTGACCTCGGGTGATCTGCCTGCCTAGCCTCCCAAAGTGCTGGGATTACAGGCATTATTTTACTTAGTGACAGCCCTGAAGTGCAAGAGTGTTGATGCTGGCAATTCAAATATGAAAAAAAAAAAAAAAAAGAGCTGTCAAATGCTTTCTTTAAGGGGAGAGGTAAAAGTTCTCTACTTAATAAGAAAAGAAAAAAATTGTATGCTGAGATTGCTAAGATCTATGGCAAGAAGTGTGAAAGGAAAATATCTTGGACCCCAAAATCACTCAACTAAATGGGAAATTCAAGCTGGGAACTGCTTAGGGCGAACCTACTTTCCATTCTATTCAAAGTCATCCTTCTGCTCACTGAGATAGACGCATATCTGATTGCCTCCTTTGGAAAGACTAATCAGAAACTCGAAAGAATGCAACTCTTTGTCTCTCACTTACCTGTGACCTGGAAGCCCGCTCCTGGCTTCCAGTGGTCCTGCTTTTGCTTCCAGTGGTCCCACCTTTCTGGACCAAACCAGCGTTCACTTTACATATGTCGATTGATGTCTCATGTCTCCCTAAAATGTACAAAACCTAGCTGTGCTCTGATCACCTTGGGCACGTGTCCACAGGACCTCCTGAGGCTGTGTCACAAGGGTGGGTCCTCAACCTTGGCAAAATAAACCTTTTAAATTAACTGAGACCTGTCTCAAATGTTCAGCGTTCACAGAACTAATCTATCTTTGAAACTGAGCAGAAGAAAAAAAAACTGTGTTAGATTTAGTGTTGCATCTCAAACTTTACCATATGTATGTGTGTATATATAAGAAAAAAGAACCAGGCACACTGGCTGTCACCTGTAATTCCAGCACTTTGGGAGACTGAGGTGGGAGGATTACTTGAGCTCAGGAGTTCAAGACCAGCTTGGACAACATGACAAGACCCCATTGGTAAAAAAAATTATAAAAATAAGCTGAGCATGGTAGCATGCACCTGTAGTCCCAGCTACTCGGTAGGCTGAGGTGGGAGGATCACTTGAGCCTGGGAGTTCGACACTGCAATGGGCTATTAAAAAAATAAAAAAAGAAAGAAAAAACGTAGGATGCATGGGACATGGGGTTTGGTACTATCTCGGGTTTCAGGCATCTACTGGGAGTCTTGGAATGTGTCCCCTGCACGTAAGGAACAAGACTATTTATGTTACTATAGTTGATAGTTTTCTAGAAATCCTCATGCTTGAGGATTTCTCTCAACCATTTTAATGCAATTGACAACCCTAAAACCCTAAAAAATGCAACTGAGCATTTTAAAAAGGGCCTACAATACGGTCTGCAAATTTTTCAGTTGTTCGGAGATGAAGGGCAATTAATGATCACTTGCCAGTCAACCAATGATGCTTAATGATTGCTTTCTCCACATAAAAATATTGAGTTAGAGGCATTTTGGGATTCAGAGGTGAGTAACATATAGTCTCTGCCCTCAAAGAGTTCATAGTCTCTAGAGACAAATACATAAATATTGCAATACAGTGCACACTACAATTATACCTAGGAGGAGAGAGAAGGCGTTTTTGAGATTTATAAGAGAAAGAAATACAATCTGGTAAGGGAATCAAGAAAGCTTTATGGAAGAGTTTTTACTGAGATGAATGTTGAAGACTGGGTGGAGAGTCCCTGGAAGAGGTGGTGAGGGCAGACATTGCCCGTGCAAATGTGCAAAGCAGAGAGAGCAAGGCCTGTGCAGAGTCCTGGGCTATGCTGGGACATGAGAAGGGAAGCAGAGAAGATGGTCACGGGAGGGGACAGACATGTCAAATGCATGAAGATTGAACTCCTGGCCCAGGGACCCCTTCTGTCGTCAGCAGCAGGTGATTGCAACACAGTGAGACCAGACAAGTGAGACAAACCTAAGTAAGCTGCAGCTCCCTAGTCAAATCCTCTGGCTCTTGGAATCCATGCAAAATACCCCCGGAGCCTCTTCCAATTCCATTAGAGATCCGGATGCGTGAGAGAATTCCCACAGAGAGCTCAGTTTTGTAACTTTGGGCGGGGATTCTCCTATTGCATGGGAATGCAGAAGCAGTTGTATATCTGGGTATGTTTGAGTGGTGTGTGTGTGTGAAATTACTTGAAGATGGCTAGAGAAGATGGCTTTTTTTTCTTCTTCTTCAGATAGTTTTATTTCCATTTGGTCCCAGGCTTGTTAGGGTAGTTAGAAAGCTGCCTGGTGGCTGGAGGGAGAGGCTTAGGCAGAAGCCCTGTTACTTTGCAAGGGCCGCTTCGGAAGTCGCTGGGCTCAGTAGGCTCTTAGTCATGCTTGAGAATCAGTCTTTCCGAGACATACTCGCCCAGTCCAGCCTCGCCTCCGGGCTGGCCAGCCTATGGAGAGCTTGGTCAGGGGGGTCACCCATTTTCTTGATGAGTTTCACTTCCTTATCTAGGAAGTGACTCTCCAGGAAGTCACAGAGATGGGGGTCCGTGCGGGCAGACCACAGGGCGTGAAGATCCAAAAGGGCCTGGTTCAGATTTTTTCTCCAGGGCCGTGGTGGCTTCCATGGTATCCAGGGTTTTACCCCATTCATCTCGAGCAGGCTTCTTGATATCCTGGAAGACAGCGCAGTCTCCATGCTGGTTTTGCATCTTCAGGAGACGCTCGCAGCCCTCACACTTCTCCTCGGCCAATTCGCGGAAGAAGTGGCTTACACCTTCCAGAGCCACATCATCGAGGAGGAAATGGAAGCCCAGAGAGAGGAGGTGTAGGAGGCCTGCAGGTACACATGGACCAGGCGGGTGACAGCTGCCTTCACGTCAGTGGAAGAATTCTGACGAATCTGGGAGCTCATGGTTGGTCGGCAAGAAGGAGCCAACCGCAAAAACGGTGTTGGCAGGTCCCAGAAGCAGGAGATGGCTGAGAAAATGGTCCTGGAGGTTGCAAGTGGAGAGGAAATCAGAGGGTGGTCGGAGGCTGGAAGAAAGAGTCCCCAGGATCTGTTCCGTCCAAACACTATTGAAGCAAGAGATAGTTCGCGGTCTGCCAAACTGCCTTTTTTTTTTCTCTTGATCGGCATTTTTTTTTTTTAGATGAAGTAGAATACAATAGAATGGACTTGAAAATACCAGAATGCACCACACACATAAATACTGTTTGGTGAAACTTCTGTTTCAGTTAAATATGTGTGTGTCTCTGTGTGTCATGATTAAATGTCTTTCTTACCACAGTCGCCCTAAAGAACCAAAGTTTAGGAGGAGGGACATAACCATGCTGAAAGAGCAGGGAGACCAGACACTCTGGGTTGAGACGATGAGTTTAATGTCACTGCCAACACCCAGAGTTGCACTTTGGCTCCTTCTTTGGGACCAGACTTTGTACTGAGCCAAACACCATGTAGAAGCAGGTGGTCCCACACGCAACACTCCTGCTTCTTGGTGAGGGGGACCAGATACCTATGTCTCATGATCAAAGTACTCTTTTATTCTTAAATAAAAGTCTTACTTTGCTTTGACCTCCAAAGGCTCTAAGCCCAGCCTCCAAATTCATCTCAAGGGATGTTCTCTTCATGTGGGGCCAGTTTAAACAGAGGCTACCTTGCCAGAGCAGACTTTCAGTCCTGCCAGAGTCTCTAATCCATGATATGTACATGTAGGTTTGTGCAGGCAGGAAACGCACACGACAGAGAACTACTTCAGTGGCACTGGATGGGTGGTGTTTCTTCATTGGATTTTGGTGTTAGCAGTTACCTTAAATGTTTAACAGCGTGTTAGGAGTTTTCTAGGAAGTTGCAGTTCTCAGCAGTAGGGCTTTGGATCTTGTAGAAAACTGTTTGAAGGACAATGTTGTGAGGGAACTTGAAAATGTCTTGTGACAAAGCACCTTGACCAGCCCTTTGAAGGAGAATAAAAGCAAGGTCAACTGATAAAGTGGGCAAGAGATGGACGCACTCCTGAGGAAGGCGTCCCAAGCCCGGGCCTCCCTGGGCTGGGGTTGGACACCAGCGTGTACAAGGCCGAAAGCTTTGTTAGATGTAGTGAACCCCAAGTTTCTCTTCAAAGAATCAGTATGTCAGTATGTTCAGCTCTCTTATTCTTCGGTTCTCTATTTTAAAGTTTAACTTCCTTGTAGTTTCAGTAAACAACCTTTCCCACCAGTTCCAATCAGAAGTTCATATCTGTTCCCCTGGTCCCCTGCCCTGTCCTGGCTCTTCCCAGTCACCTGCTCCATTCACCTCTCTGGTCACTGGCTTTGAGCCGTGCTTACCTGCTCTGACCTGCCCATAACCGTCCTTTCCGCCAAAGTACCCACTCCACCACTCTGGCTCGTACCCCCTCTCCCTTTAAAATAGCCAATCAGAATTAGACTAGACTGTGCAGTCTAACCCTAGCCAACAGGGGAACGACACAGGAGTAGGGGCGACCTCCGTCAGGCATAAGTGCCCCTTCCCCTCTTGTCCAGGTGTGTGCTCACTATTGTTCCATCTGTGAGCTGCACCTTCCATAGATGTAAATTGCCTTGCTGAGGAAATTTATATTTGAGTGCTACATCTTTTGCAGCGTAAAAAATTCTGCTTATAACAGCTTTCCCGGTGTGCCCAGGGGGAGCTAAGCCAGTATACCAAGATCGCCTCAATTCATCCCCAGTCTCCCTCCTCCATCTCAGAGAGACTTCTCTTACTTGTCATAGAAAATGAACTCGCCTAGGGGCAGAAGAATGCAAGGCAGAGAGGAGACTGTGTGTGTGTGGGGGGCACTGTAGGGGAACTGGGGAGACCCAGGCTAGGGAGGGAGTCTGGGGGTCAGGGCCCGGAGGGAGGAATGTGGTGGTGGGGGGGTGCGAGTGCTGTCGGGGCTTCTTGTCCTGACAGATGGGGACTTGGTCTGGGGCTCGTCCACCCAGCCCCGCCCCAGGGCACCTTCGCCACTTGCTGCCCTCAGTTTCCCACCTTGGAGGCCAGTGAGTTGGGTTGGGAAATTCTAGAATTCTGTAATTTCCCCTGTGTGGGATTTCAGGCAAACAAAAGAGTCTCTGAGCTGGGCAGTGAGCAGTGGGGACACGGCAGTGGCCTCCCTCAGGGGGACCTGGCTCTGCAGACGAGAAGGCGGGTGGCCTTGCGTGGGGCCTGGGGGACTTGATTCTCAGTGCCTTTCTCTGATTCCCAGACTTCTCTCTGCTTTCCAGTACCAGAACACACAAGGGAAAAGCTTTTCTTCGTTAATACTCATCCTTTAATCCCTTTAAGAAATGCCTCATATATTTATGGTTACCTCAAAGCCAGGCCAATTTTCTTTTCTTTTCTTTTTTTGTCTTTTCTTTTCTTTCTTTTCTTTTCTTTTTAATTAAGGCAGCACCAAAAGACTGAAGGCATTTGAAATTCCTGTGGGCTGGGAGGGTGTGCAGTGGGTGTTGAAAATTTGGAATATTGGGTGATCAAATCTGGAGGGTTTGCTGTAAATGGCACATAAATATTCAACTTAATAGAGTTCAAACTGAGGGCTGAGTGTGGCTGGGATTCTAGGTAAAGTAATAATTCCTTTTCAGTTGCATATCACATGAATTTTCACAGCCAGCTTCAAGAAGTTATCTCAACCCTGCGTTCACCCTCCAAAGACAATAATTCCCACTTAGCAATGCGGTGATTAAAAATACGATATAAGAATAAGTCATAAAAGGTAGACCAAACACAATAATATTTCTTTAAGAAAACAGACCAGAAAAGCTTTAAACAAAATGCTGGACAATCTCTGTAACGTTTAACCGATTGGTTTGGCGCCAATTCTGCTTTTATTAGACAGAAACCCAGTCGCTGAAAACAGGGCGCAGGGCTGTAACTGGCTGCCCTCCCGCGAACGTCTGTGGGGCCGATCAGCCTCGGACACCAGGGTTGTCGCCTTCGTGGCTTCGCTCCCTGGGAACCGCACCTCCCGCGTGCCCCCGCGTGCTGACTTGGGAACGGCCATGCAGGCAGGAGCGGGGATGCCCAGGGCCGCCCACAGAGCCGCGCCGCCCGGCAGGGTCTCCCTCCGCTGCGCGCCCCCCGAGCCCTGGCGGCTGGGACCGGAGAGGCGGCTGCAGCGCGGCCCGAGGAGCCCCTTCCCAGGGGTGGTGGCGCGCTGTGGGCCCCGAGGCAGTCGAGTGGGTAGTTTTCCGCTTTGGAGGTCTGGCCGCCTCCTTGGACCCGGGCCCTGTCGCTTAGCTGAGGTGTCCCGGTGTGTCTGGTGCCACCTTCGGGGCGCTTCCGTGGGCCGCGCCTGCCGCACAGGCACTCGCATGACGCGCCTCTGGGAGCGCAGGCCGAGCGCCACCAAGGCGGGCTAATTGTATATTTCATCGAGACAAAGTCTCCCCATATTGCCCAGGCTGGTCTTGAAATCTTGGCCTCTCCCAGAACGCTGGGATTACACAGGCGTGAGCCACCGTACCGGCCTAAACTTACTTTTCCGTCATCGAGGAAATTGAGGCAGCTTCTCCAAAGGTTACATTAAACATTCTCAAAAACAAGATTGAGGTGAGGCTAGAAGTCAGCTCATGCCCTTGGTCTTGTAGCTGCTGCTCTGAGTAAAATTAGTTTTACAGGCATTTTTACTTAAAAATTGAAAACCCATGGGAAGGCCGGGAGCGGTGGCTCACGCCGGTAATTGCAGCACTTTGGGAGGCCGAGGTGGGCGGATCACCTGAGGTCAGCCTGGCCAATACGGTGAAACCCCGTGTCTACTAAAAATACAAAAATTAGCCAGGCGTGGTGGCACACACATGTGGTCCCAGCTACTCGAGAGGCTGCCGCGTGAAAAAGAAAAAAAGACACCCCACGTTGCTGTGGTCAACTCTCCCCGCCAGATTGAGTTCCTGTTCATTGCAACCCACCTTGTGTGTGAAAGCCTAAATCTCCCCACAAATGCGAGTGATCTCAATTACCAAGGGGAGCAGTGAGTTTCTGCGTAATTACATCAAATCAAGTGAGACTTTCTGAAAAAAATCACTCCGATGTAGTCAGCTGTCATTTATCAAATCCGTAGAAAGTAGGATGCTTCATTCATTCATAATTTATCACTTCAGTAATTAGTTATTCTCTGCTCAGCATGTAGCACACTCCTAAGATAGAAAAGGAAGCAAGATTTATGATCTGTTGTATGGGAGGATTTTTGCATTGATATGAGAGGTTTCTAAATTTGTTGAGAAGTTGTTCAGAACTTTGGATTTGTCCCTAGATTTTGTATTAGCTTGGCATAGAAACTCTTTGCCCAGTCTCAACATTTATGTAAAGAATATTTCTTATCTCATAACGACCTGGGAGAACTTGGAGGACCTAAATGCCCTTTTAAAACATCTCTCTAATTTTATAAATATATTTTATATTTATTTAGTACAGGTATTTTAGATAAGTAATTTCTTAATTTGACTTTTCCAAGTTAATACTTTCAGGTAGAGATAAGTAAACTTATTTTATGAACTGTGGAGTATCTAACCCTGCTATCAACTATTCCAGCCGTCTAACCCTGGGTCATCAGATGCTTAGGAAAGAACCAGGTGCTGGCGCCGGTCTGCTTAGGAGGCAGCTGTGAGGTGCCTCGAGGCTAGTGCGGACACAAAGGAGGAAAGCTCTCAAGTCCTAGGGACCACATGGGAGAGGTGGCTGGCAGGAATTCAGCGGCAGCCTCTGCTCTGTCTGCCGTCCCTGGCTCAGGAGCGCATGGCCACACCACCACTGAGGTGTTCGATTATGGGTTACTCCCTGGGGCTCCCATGCAGGGACATGTCATCTCTGGGGTTTCCCAGCTTTTATTCATTTCTAGAGCTCTTTTTTAGGCCACAACACACATTGCTCTTTCCAAGTGCTCTAAATTCACACTACTCCTTTAACAAGCATCTGTTTTGGGTGTTCTCCCTTTTGGCCCTTTCCCCGTCATTTTCCAACTTTCATGTTGGTCCCTAAAGAGACACCCTCTTTGGGACATAAGCCCTCAAACATATCTCCATTTTTGTATGTTTCTACTTCCTTCTGACCTTATACGTGTTTGCTTTCCCATAGATAAGCAATATTCTCTTACTGGAAAACTTTCTTTTGGCCAGCTATAAGTCATTTTTGCTACTATTCAGTGGCAATTCTGTATCTTCCTTTGTTCAGATGATTTTGCTCTTAATAAACGTCTACAACTCTTAGTTCTGTAAAGACCATACCCTGGAGTTGACAGCGATGCACACCTTCTGGGCTGACGTACATACCTCGGCATTTCGCCTCCCAAGTGCTGGGAGTCCTGCTGATGAACCACTTGGCAGTAAGCTGGGTGAGTTGCATTAGAAGGGATTGAGGTATTTGAGGCCACTAGTTTCTTCTTTCAACTCTAGATGAGACTCCAAGCCACCCTGGGCTATGAGTTTGCTTCTAGGGTTCACGGGGTCTGTTTCAACCCTCTGTTGCTTTTGGAGACCTGATGATCCATTCAGATGTTTAAAGTTTCTAGGTCCCTCCCATTGCACTCTTCCAGTGGCTTTCTGGAAACTTCCAGGCAAAATAGGCCTTCCATGGAAACCTCTGTTTCCAGAGCAGAGCCCCTCCTGGGTATTGTTGGGACCTAGAGGCTTGTCAGATTAGGGATCTGGCAGATACTTGCATTATTTATCTCAGCACTTGGGAGTCTTAAAGATTCAAGTTGCCAAAGGATCCAAAAAGCTAGTATGAAGCTAGGTACCCTTGAAGGTGACTGTTTTTCTTGTGCACACTCTATAATTGCTTTCTGCTGGAATCACCCTCAAATGACACTCGGCAGTCTATGCTTTCATTGCCACACTCAGTTGCACGCTCTGTCTCATCCACTTTTTGATTCGACTTGAAAATCCCTGGTGGGGCATAGGGGCATGCACCTGCTAGAAGGTGGGGACAGGGTTGTCTTGCCTCACAGGGTCACTAGGATGGGGCACTTGGTGGTGCATGGCCTCTGAGCATGGCTGGTGGCCAAATTGCTTCCCTGGGTACTGTGCAGTGCATCTTCTCTGCTGAACTTGACTTCTGTGGTGCCAGCCTGTCAGACTGTGTCCTCATCACCCTGTTAGCCCCTCCCCACATCTCCCACAGGCCTCAGCCTCTGTGTTTCGAGCTCTTGGGGCTCTGATTTCAAACAGAAGGCCTGTCTCATTTCCATCTCACCTATTGCCCCCCTGGAGAGGCCTGCTGCCCTCCACTCAGAGGGATGGCCCTTGGCTGCCAACACTGGCCTGTAAGGCCCAGTTTCCTTTGCCCATGTCTCCAACCACACTGGCACCTCTGGGACTGGGGGCATGGCTAGCTACTGCCCCAGCCCGATTTGCACCTGCTTCTCCCTTCCCACAATGGACAGTTAGGTTCTTTCCCGCCTTGTAGGGACTTTGCTCCTACAGCCCACGGGTCACATCTGGCTCCCATCTCCTGCTTTTGTGTAGTGTGCAGCCTAAAAATGGGTTTTACATTTTTAAATATTTGAAAAAAACAAAAAAAATAATATTTCTGACATACGAATGTTATATAAAATTATAATTTCAGTGTCCATGAATCAAAATTTTACTGGAACACAGCCACACGCATTCACTGATGTATCGTCTCTGGTTGCCTTCACAGTGCAGTGGCAGAGGTGAATGTTTGCTGCAGAGAAGAAATGGCCCACGAGCCTCACACATTTACTATAATGGCTCCGTACAAAAAAGCCAAAACCCGCTCTCCACAATCATGTTTATAAAAATTATGGTGACTTTATTAAAAGTTGTTTAAAAGGTAAACTGAGGCACTATTGTTAAAAAGGTAAACTGAGGCACAGCACAACTTTTAAAGAGTTTATTTGAGCAAACAGTGATTCATGAAGTGGAACCTCCAAGTTGGAAGTGGTTCCAGTTGCCCATGTTTCTCAGACCCTAGAGGGAATGATAACACAATGAGCAGAAAAGGCCCAGTGGGGTCTGCTCACGGGGGTTCATCTCTGCAGGAATAGGATAACTGAGAAAGCCATGCTGTGTGTATTATCGATCTTGTCTCTTGACTGTTTTAGAGCACTTTCAGCTCAGTTAGGTCTTATTCACAAAGAGTCGATTCCTAGATGACATTTTGTCCTGAACAGAATATTCCATGGTCAGTCTAGGTCATCTAGAGCATTGGCCCCCCTAAACAGTTCAGACTAATAGGCGTGCATATGGCACAAAGAAGGATGCTGCATGTACTGTGATTAATGATGTGGGTACTGCTCTCCAGATGCTGTGGGCTCTTAAAAGTCATGCTGGGGTCCTGTGCTCGCCTTCAGCTCTGGGCTTGCGCTTGTCTGGTAGCAGCCATTGAAGCCAGAGTTCTCGCGGTGGGAATGTTTACCTACTGCTATCTGCAGGATATCTTGCTTTGGATGGTACTGAATTTTATTTGGGCTTCCTGTAAACTGTCGTTTTATTAACGCTAGCAGCTATTGGGTCTTACATAAATCTCAGGATTTCATTCTGGGTTTGCTTTGTATTTGAAATGACTGATTACTTGTAGACGGAGAATGTACAGGTAATTCACTTATGTAGATACCCTATATTTGGTTACTTTTGCTGCAAAGAGCCCGAGAACTTCAGTCATCTCTTTGCTTCTCATGGTTTATTCTTATGGCTTCCTTTCTTGCAGTTTGTGTAGCTCAGCGAAGTTGGTTTTCTAGTGGGTTTCACTTTGTGGTTATCTGAAAACTAAATGTTTGGAAAGCATGTTATTTTGGAAGTTTCAGTTGGGGGAACTATTCTGTTTCTTTTTGCAATCCAAGTTGTTTTTCAGACCACATGCTCTCTGGGTAGGAACAAGGCCACGAGGAGAGAAGCTCAACATTGCTCATTGTATGTTTCCAGACATAATTGAGGAATTCTAGTTGGTCCTTAACTGTCTCCCACCTGTTTCTGGGAGTCTCTAGAGACTGCCTCCTGTGTCCTTGGGGACTGACGCTCTGAACCACCTGATGTCTGTCATTTCCTGGTTTTCTACTCTGGCTTTGTGGGTGATTTCTACCCCGGCTGCCAGAGGTGTGTGAGCCCCAGTGCACTGGGCTTGGAAGTCTCTGGGACCGCCATCCAGGCCTCCCCTGACACGCGTGGCACACGGACCATCGGTGTAATATTTAAAGTTACAAATCAAACTGACAAACAGTTAAGAAATGGACATAATCAATCTTTCTATCTTGATAAATGTCTTCACAATGACAAAAATATGTGTAAAACCATGATTTTTATATGACTGAAAGCAAAATACCAAAGATGGATTTATTACTTTACTTGTGTGTTCCATAGATTCCTGGATGGATAATAAAATAAAATATATACAACTCATGTATATTTATCAGATGAAATTTATTTTTCTTGCATTCATTTCAGTTACATCACTAATTATATGGATGTAATAAAGATTTGCATAATTTGTATTCAGTTGAGAGTAATAATCTAAATGATTAAAAGGGAAATATATTATAAAAGTATATATTAAACAATTATACAGTTTTAAAGTTAACATTACTTCCACATATTTTTGAAAAGTTATCTTTTAAAATATTAAAAATTAAAATTAAAGTGAAAACCACAAATGTAAAAAGTGAATATTCAACTTTAAATGAAAATTATTTAAAAAGACTGGGTGCGGTGGCTCATGCCTATAATCCCAGAACTTTGGGAGGCTGAGGTGGGTGGATCACCTGAGATCAAGAGTTTGAGACCAGCCTGCCCAACATGGTGAAACCCTGTTTCTACTAAAAATACAAAAATTAGCCGGGTGTGATGATGTACACCTGTAATCCCAGCGGGAGGCCGAGGCAGGAGAATTGCTTGTACCTGGGACGTGGAGGTTGCAGTGAGCTGAGATCATGCCACTGCACTCCAGCCTGGGTGATGAGTGAAACTCTGTCTCGAAAAAAAAAAGAAGAAAATTATTTAAATTATTTAAACAAAATTTAAATTTATTTTTTTAAAAAACGAATTACAGGTGTGTGTTGCTTAATGATGGGAACATATACTGAGGAAGGTGTTGTCAGGTGATTTCGTTATTGTGTGCACTTACACAGACGTGGGCGGCATAGTCTCCTACACAGCTAGGCTCCTGCCCAGCATGTAACTGTACTGAATACTGCAGGTAATTGTAATGTGGGCAATTTGTAACATGATGGTAAGTGTTTGTGTATCTAAACACAGAAAAGGAACAGTAAAAATATACCATTATAATTATATGGGACCAGCCAGTTGTTGACCAAAATGTTATGCGGTGCGTGACTATATATTTTGTGTATTTTTAAATTATTTTTAAAATAAACATAAAACAATTTACAATTCTAGCATTTAATATTCATCTAGATGCCAATTAAATAACTGATATTATGCTTTCTACATTTGATGTCTAGATCAACTTATATAGATTTAAGAGTAATAGAAATTGTTTAATGTTGCAAAATATTTCTCAGTCACCATGTGTTTTCTCGGCAACTGTGGTGAATACTGCACTGATGTGTGGCCCCCTCAGGAACTGACTCTCAATTACATCATTGTTATCTTGAGTATAAAAGAGACAGACTTGTGTTCTCCATGTCCTGAGAAAATCAGGTGCCATGGTTTTATTTTTACTTGCTGGGTTTTTTTTTTTTTTGACGGAGTCTCAGTCCTTCGTCCAGGCTGGCGCAATCACGGCTCACTGCAACCTCCGCTCCTCAGGTTCAACCAATTCTGCCTCAGCCTCCCAAGTAGCTGGGATTACAAGTGCATGCCACCACACCCGACTAATTTTTGTATTTTTAGTAGAGACAGGGTTTCACCATATTGGCCAGGCTGGTCCTGAACTCTTGACCTCAGGTGATCCACCTGCCTTGGCGTCCCAAAGTGCAAGGATTACAGGTGTGAGCCACCGAGCCTGGCGCTTTTCTTGCTGTTTATTGCACGTCTCTCTCCATAGGATTCAGGCACGAGTCCAGGAAGCTGGGTGGAGGATCACTGGAGCAGCGTATCCCACTGTGTTGTGCCCAAAGAAACCCTTACACTTTGACTTGTACCCTCTGGATTCGGCTACATCTGTGGCCCTTGACTGTCTCTTCCCCTAAAAAGAAATCTTTCTTTGGAAGCTTCTTGAATTTTCATGCACATATTCCCCAGGTGGGATCCCCCATCTGTCTTCCAAAAATACCGTAGACATTCACCCCCTAGACCTGCCTAGTTTGGCCCCATCACATTTATACAATGTTACAGAGTATGGAAATGGGAAAGCAGATGAACCTGCCAGCTTGGCATCCATGTAATACTTTAATTATAAATTGCTAAAATTAATAGCTTTGGGAAAAAGTTTCATAATTTAGGTTATGTTCCTTTTTTGCCTAGTGAAGGGAACTTTTTATTTGGTATCAGGACTTTGTGTGTGTTATCTTATTTAGTTTTCACAGTAACCCTCCAAGGAAATGGCTGTTTTCTCCATTTTTTTTTTTCAGATGAGAAAATGGACTTTTATAAGTTAAGTAACTTGCCTAATAAGTAAGTGCTAACATCAATATTTGAATACTGCTTGATTTCAAAGCGTTTGCTCTTTCTGATAAGCCATTCCCTGGTTTTCACCACCACAAATAAAATTTTACTTAAAAAAGTTTAATCCAAATCCTCTCCAGCATCTGTTGTAAAAAAAAAAAAAAAAAAAGTTCAAATGGGAGGCAAATTCTTTCTTGTAATTAAATTTGGAAGAATGAATGAACCTGTGACACTTAAAAGCCATCAATAATGACGTTCTTTGACTCAGTGATTCTGGGATCTGGCAGGCTGCTACACATCTGCTGCTGTGCTCTTCGAGGAGGCTTTATAGCTGGGAACCTTAGTTTATGATTCATTAAAAACAAAAATAGCTATGGTGCTGGGTTTGGATTATGGAATAGATGTTAGTAAGAACATTAAAAAGACAGGATAGAGAAGACTGACTTAACACTCGATTATGCTTTTCTTTTAAAACTTGGAGAATTAGAGAACAGTGAAAGATTCGCTTACTGGATGCAGCTGATAGAAAGCTGGTGGAGATACAGAACATGTTGGATGAGATCATCTGAAGGCTACAGTGAGGAAAACCCATTAGGCTAACTAATACGAGTTAATTTGTAGATTTCTGCACTTAGGTTCAAAAGACCACTACAATAGAAGTTCCAAAACTGCTGATAAAAAACTGTGAAATATCACAGCACTTTGGGAGGTCGAGGCGGGCGGATCATGAGGTCAAGAGATCGAGACCATCCTGGCCAACATGGTGAAACCCTGTCTCTACTGAAAATACACAAAAATTAGCCGGGTGTGGTGGTGTGCGCCTGTAGTCCCAGCTACTAGGGAGGCTGAGGCAGGATGATTGCTTGAACGCGGGAGGCGGAGGTTGCAGTGAGCCGAGGTCGCACCACTGCACTCCAGCCTGGCACCTGGTGATGGAGTGAGATTCTGTCTCAAAACAGAACAAAAAACAAAACAAAACAGTGAAATAATGTAAAAGAACTGGGGGTGGGGTGATGTTAGCAAAGTGATAGACTAGGAAGCTCCAACTGCTCATCCCCTTGCAGAAACCGTCAAAAGCCAAAACTGCCTCAACTAACTCTGTCAGAGCTTTGGGAAGAGTCAAAGGTTTACATCAACCAAACAGATGCCCCATCAAGAAAGGGCCATCTTCAAAGTGGTCAGAGAGTTTTGTGATGCTTTTCTCAGTCTTGCCTCACTCTTCACCCGGTGTGGTAGCAGTCTTGGTCTTGAAACAGCAGCAGCCCAGTGCCCAGTTTTGTCCTTTAAACTGGAAGGGACAGAGCAGACTGTATTGGTAAATTATTGTGTATGTCTGTTCCAAACCGCCTGGGGGAGTACCTGAAGGACTAACACAAAGCATTCATCTCTGTTTTTCCTAACTCAGAAGTCAGGTGGGAAAAGCTGTGGACACTGCTCATAACCGCTGTTAAGGCAACTACTGATCCACAGATTCCTGGGGCAAGAGATAATGGAAGTGGACATGTAGCAGACAATTTAAAGCCTTGGGGAGAGCTGGGACAGGCTGGAAATTAGGACATTCAAAAGCAGCCCTGTGTATGGGGGAATTTAGATGGCCACACACATCCAATCAAGGCACGTGCTCAGAAAAGGCCTGAGAAGACATTAAGCTTTCGCCTCGGGCTGATTCCTCAGCTGAGAGAAAGCCTAAATAAGTGTTGAAGGCTCCCCAGCACAGAGCCAACCTGCAGAGATGGAGAGGGGTGGAGATCTTTGAGAGCAGGAGTTTGAGACCAGCCTGGCCAACATGGTGAAACCCCATCTCTACCAAAAATACAAAAATTAGCTGGGTGTGATGGCGTGTACCTGTAATCCCAGCTACTTGAGATGCTGAGGTGGGAGGATCGCTTGAACCCAGGAGGCAGAGGTTGCAGTGAGCCGAGATTGCGCCACTGCACTCCAGCCTGGGTGACAGAATGAGACTCTGTCTCTAAAATGAACGACAGCAACAACAAACCCCAAAAAACAACCAGTGTGATTCTAGCTTAAAGAAAGACATATAGGCCAATGCAATAGAGTAGAGTGCCCAGAAATATACCTTTACATACATGGTCAATTGATTTTTGACAAGAGTGACTGTTCAGCAGAGAAAGGATAGTCTTTTCAATAAATGACATTCAGAAACTGAATATCCACATAAAAATGTTAATTTTTATCCTTACACTATACTATATTATAAAATTGTATCAAAGACCTAAATGTAAAATCTAAACTTATTAGGTGAAAACATAGAGAAAAAGCTTCATGACACAGGAGTTGGCAACGATTTCTTGGATATGACACCAGTGTTTTACTAGTGACAAAAGAGAAAATAAATAAATTGGACTTTATCAAAATCAAAAACTTTGTGTATCAAAGGACACTGTCAACAGAGTGAAAAGGCATCATACAGAATGTGAGAAACATTTGTAAATCATTGTTCTGGTAAGGAATTAATATTTGGTATGCATTAATTCTAAAACTCAACAACAGAAGAAACATCAACCCAATTCAAAAATAAGCAAAGGACCTGAATAGATATTTTCCCCAAGAAGATATACGAATGACCAGTAAGTACATGAAAAGGTGCTCAACATCACTAATTAAAACATACAAATTGAAAGCATGAGATACTTCATACCCATTAGGATTGCTATGAGAAAGACAACCCAGAAAATTATTGGCAAGGATATGGAGAATTTGGCATCTTTCTGCATTGTTGGCAGGGATGTGCCGCCTCTGTGGAAAACAACGTATGGTGATTCTTAAAAAGAATTAAATCTAGAATTACTATATACTATATGGTCCAGCAGTTCCACCTCTGAAAGTAGGGACTTAGAGAAATATTTGTGCATCAACGTACATAGCAGCATTATTCACGCAATATATCTGAAAGGTGCAAGCAACCCAATCATGCATCAAGAGATGAATGGAAAAACAAAATGTAGAGTGTACATACAGTAAAATATTATTCAGTATGAGATTAAAATACATGCCATTATATGGATGAACCTTGAAGAAATTATGCTAAGTGAAATAAACCAGACACAGAGCAAATACTACATGGCTCCTCTGATATCGTATACTTAGAGTAGTGAACGTCATAGAGATAGAAAGTAAAATGGTGGTTGCCAAGGGCTGGCAGGAGGTGATGGGTAGGGATTTATTGCTTAATGGGCACAGAGAGTCAGTCTGGGATGTTAAACAAGTTCTAGAAATGAACAGTTGTGATGTTGCCTAACATTGTAAATGTATTCAATGCTATTGAATTGTATACTTAAGACGATTAAAATGGTAAATTTTATTATATATATATTTTATCACAATAAAATCAAGACTAGAGGAGACAATATGATAATGCTGTCAAAACAAGGCTTAGACTGTGTTTTCAACCTATGATGCACTGGTCTGGCAACACCACAATTCATTATTTAACTCATTAATTAATGAATTCATCCATTTTGCCTAACCATACCTCTCTCCTGGCCATAGTCACAGGTGGGGGGATAAGAAGAATAAAATAAATCCCAAAAGAAAGCTATGGTCCCGATCATGGTTTTTAATTTAGAGTCCGCAGATAGACATCAGGGAGTTCGCTTATCTCCTATAGTTGTTTGTGAAAGTTGTTTTCTTTCTGCAGACCTCTCTCTAGCTTTCACTGCATTCTCGAAGGTATCAGTGATCTACAAATGAGGAAGCACTGGAGGGCAAGAGAGACAAGAAAGGGCTGAGCAGCAGGACGGCGTGTTAGCACGGGCTACGCTGTATCCATTCAGGAGTTAGGGAAGCACCTCACACTGAACTCAGGGAAAGGGACCAGGAGCGAAGGGCTAGAAATGGACGTGTATCGGGAATGGCTGAAACAACCGAGCGTGTTTGGTACGGAGAAAGGCTTCCTTGCTACTTTATTTACTTGAAGGACTTTTCATATCAGCTCTGTCCTGTTTTGGAGTCAATAGCCTTTGCTGGTTTTAGAAAAGTAGGAATCTGGCAGACTCCTGTTCCAGCCAAGTTCATCTGGCAAATGCCTCTTGTACCACCTCACGGTGGTCGCTATCGGCGGCCTGCACTCTCGGCCCCACTCCTTGGCCCCCTCTCCTTGATAGGATGCCCTTCCCTTAGCATGAGGGGAGGCAGTTTTTGCATTGACTGCTCCATCCTGACAAGGATAAAACTTAATGATACTCATCCTATTGATGTCTCTGTTGAACTAGAGGAATAGCACTAACAAAGTTGAACTACTGAAATGAAGGCACCCCTGCAAACTAGGTTGCCTCCTCCTTTCCTTGAAGCTTCAGATGCATCCCATCCCGAGGTTGCCGATCATGATTTTGCCACAGTTCTCTAGACATAGTTTTATAACCATAGTTTGCCAGCATTGCCCTAGGTGTTTGCTGTATTCTTTAATAAACATAGGAGGGAGGAGTATTCGCAGGATACCTTCTTACACAGGGAGCCTGGAAGTAGGCTACTGCAGGGGAGACTGTGGTTCACATTGCCGCAAAGGCCCCCCTCTGCTCTGCCCTCGCTGGTCTGGTCCTTAGGTCTGCCTCTTATTGAGGCAGAGTGTCTGCTGCAGTTTGGGTGTCACACATAGTTACAACAAGGTTTGGTCAAGGAAGTGGGACCTCTTCCCATGCCTCACTAGATTACTTATTGGCAGGGAAGCCACTCCAAGATTCTCACAGCACAGCACTCTTCCCCCAGGACCTATGGACCATGCCCTACTGCAACGTTGGGAAAGTAGACATCCAGCATATCTAGCCCCTATCTTGGAGGTCGGCACTTCTAGTAAGGATGAGGAAGCGGAATCATTGCTTTAGAGGAGAATGTCAACAATACTCAAAAGGGTGACATTTTCTTCACTGCTGCTTAGTGAGGGAACATAGTTAGAGTAGATTAAAAAAAAAAACTTCCCGAAAATTAAAGAGGAGGAATACCTTCCAGCTTACTACAGCTACTACTCTGTATTACTCAGGACTACTCCAGTACTAAAACTAGACCAAAATATGAAAGAGAATTTAATGTTAGAATATTATTATATTAATAGCCACAATGGCTTTAACGATACTTATCTATGTTACTTGACATGATAGTACACATTGAATTGCTTCTAGGTAAAAGCAGATATGAAATACAGCTTGCATTTAAAGAAAATACTGGTTCTGTGAAGAAAGTAGAAGATCTTGCATTTGATCAAGCAGATAATTTAGGTTCTACAACCATTTTGAAAGTTGTTAGATAGTAATGTAGTCAAGTTAGAAATTAATAATTAAAATATAGCCAATCTTTTTAAGTTTAGGAAATTGTGATAAATCTAAATAATTCATGTGTTCAAGAGAAAATACCAACGGAAATCGTAAAAATATTTAGAAATCGGCAACAAAAAGCCCTACATTTCAAAACTAAAGAATTAAAGAAAAACGTACATCCCTGAGCGCATTTATTAGATAAAACAAAGACAGAGATAAATTAGCTGAGTCTTTAGCTGAAGCAGCTCCAGGAGAGCAGCACTGTAAACTCAAATCAGAGAAAAAGAAATAGGGTCAAAATTACAGACAAATGTGCTGTGAAGCAATAAAAAAAAGATGATTGACAAAATCATAATCTGATTATTCAGAACACTAAAAATTGACAAGCTTTTGCCTTGACTGATCAGGAAATGGAAGGAAGAAAAATTAAGTGAATCATATTAGGAATGAATTAAAAGCTATCACTGTAAATATAGTACAAGTGCACAAATCAGACACAAATTCTCTGAAGATCATTATGCCAAGCCATTTGAAAACTTAGTTAAAAATAGCTAATTTTTTAATGTAAACTATAACATGAAGAGTCCTATATCTATTTTTTTTTAGAATTTTTTTATTTTTATTTTTATTTTTTTTGAAAGAAAGAAAGAGAGAGAAAAGAAGAAAGAAAGAAAGAGTGAAAGAAAGAAAAAAAAGAATATAAGAGAGAAAGAAAGAGGAAGAGAAAGAAGGAGAGAGAACGGGATTCTTGTTCTATTACCCAGGCTAGAATGCAGTCTAAAAATGGGTACTAAAAAACTCTTTTATGCCAATAATTGTGCATAACAATGGAGACAGGAAGGAATAAGGGATGAAAATAACAAACAAGCAGTTTGTTATTTTATTTAAACCTGTGAAATGCTATGCAATTGCTGTGGAGTGATTTACTTCCAACTATGT
>CAUYLG010030405.1:0-72215 GCA_963573385.1 Cacajao melanocephalus | reverse complement strand
ATGGCGCATAGTATTCCCTGGTGTATATGTGCCACATTTTCTTTATCTAGTCTACCATTGATGGGCATTTGGGTTGGTTCCAAGTCTTTGCTATCGAGAACAGTGCTGCAGTAAACATATGTGTGCATGTGTCTTTATAATAGAATGATTTATAATTCTTTGGGTATATACCCAGTAATGGAATTGATTCGTCAAATGGTATTTCTATTTCTAGATCCTCGAGGAATTGCCACACTGTCTTCCACAATGGTTGAATTAATTTATACTCCCACTAACAGTATAAAAGCATTCCTATCTCTCCACATCCTCTCCAGTATCTGTTGTCTCCTGACTTTTCAATGGTCACTATTCTAACTGGCATGAGATGGTATCTCATTGTGATTTTGATTTGCATTTCTCTAATGGCCAGTGATGATGAGCTTCTTTTCATGTTTGTTGGCTGCATAAATGTCTTCTTTAGAGAAGTGTCTGTTCATATCCTTTCTCAGTTTTTTGTTTGTTTGTTTGTTTGTTTGTTTTTTGACAGAGTCTTGCTCTGTTGTCAGGCACCAGGCTGGAATGCAGTGGCGCAACCTTGGCTCACTGCAACCTCCACCTCCCAGGTTCAAACAATTCTCCTGTCTCAGCCTCCTGAGTAGCTGGGACTGCAGGTGTGCACCACCACACCCAGCTAATTTTTATATTTTAGTAGAGACAAGGTTTCACCGTGTTGACCAGGATGGTCTCGATCTCTTGACCTCGTGATCTACCCACCTCAGCCTCCCAAAGTGCTGAGATTACAGGCTTGAGCCACCACACCCAGCATCACCCACTTTTTGATGGAGTTGTTTGTTTTTGTAAATTTGTTTAAGTTCTTTGTAGATTCTGGATATTAACCCTTTGTTAGATGGATAGATTGCAAAAATTTTCTCCCATTCTGTAGGTTGCCTGTTCACTCTGATGATAGTTTATTTTGCTGTGCAGAAGCTCTTAAATTTAAATAGATCCCATTGTCTATTTTGGCTTTTGTTGCCATTGCTTTTGGTGTTTTAGTCATGAATTCTTTGCCTATGCCTATGTCCTGAGTGGTATTGCCTAGGTTTTCTTCTGGGGTTTTTATGGTTTTAGGTCTTATGTTTAAGTCTTTAATCCATCTTGAGTTAACTTTTGTATAAACTGTAAGGACAGAATCCAGTTTCAGTTTTCTGCATATGGCTAGCCAGTTTTCCCAACACCATTTATGAAGAATCATATAGATACAATAAAAAATGATAAAGCGGGTGTCACCACCGATCCCACAGAAATACAAACTACCATCAGAAAACACTATAAACACCTCTATGCAACTAAACTAGAAACATCTAGAAGAAATGGATAAATTACTGGACACATACACCGTCCCAAGACTAAAGCAGGAAGAAGTCAAATCCCTGAACAGACCAGTTCTGAAACTGAGGCAGTAATTAATAGCCCATCAACCAAAAACAGTCCAATATCAGATGTATTCACAGCTGAATTCTAACAGAGGTACAAAGAGGAGCTGGTACCATTCCTTCTGAAACTACTCCAAACAATAGAAAAAGAGGGATCCTCCCTAACTCATTTTATGAGGCCAACATCATCCTGATACCAAAACCTGGCAGAGATACAACAATAAAAAAAGAAAATTTCAGGCCAATATCCCTGATGACTATCGATGCAAAAATCCTCAATCAAATACTAGCAAACCGAATCCAGCAGCTCATCAAAAAGCTTATCCACCACAATCAAGTTGGCTTCATCCCTGGGATGCAAGGCTGGTTCAACATATGCAAATCAATAAATGTAATCCGTCACATAAACAGAATCAGTGACAAACACCACATGATTATCTCAATAGATGCAAAAATGGTTTTCTACAAAATTCAACAGCGCTTCATGCTAAAAACTCTCAGTAAACTAGGTATTCATGGAATGTATCTCAAAATAATAAGAGCTATTTATGATAAACCCACAGCCAATATCATACTGAATGGCAAAGACTGGAAGCATTCCCTTTGAAAACAGGCACAAGACAAGGACGCCCTCTCTCACTACTCCTATTCAACATAGTATTGGAAGTTCTGGCCAGGGCAGCCAGGCAAGAGAAAGAAACAAACTGTATTCAATTAGGAAAAGAGGAAGTCAAATTGTCTCTGTTTGCAGATGACATGATTGTATATTTAGAAAACCCCATCGTCTCAGCCCAAAATCTCCTTAAGCCGATAAGCAACTTCAGCAAAGTGTCAGGATAGAAAATCAATGTGCAAAAATCACAAGCATTCCCATACACCAATAACAGACAAACAGAGGGCAAAATCATGAGTGAACTACCATTCATAATTGCTACAAAGAGAATAAAATACCTAGGAATACAACTAACAAGGGATGTGAAGGACGTCTTCAAGGAGAACTACAAACCACTGCTCAAGGAAATAAGAGAGGACACAAAGAATGGAAAAACATTCCATGCTCATGAATAGGAAGAATCAATGTCATGAAAATGGCCATACTACCCAAAGTAATTTATAGATTCAGTGCTATCCCCATCAAGCTACCATTGACCTTCTTCACAGAATTGGAAAAACACTACTTTAAATTTCATATGGAACCAAAAAAGAGCCCGCATAGACAAGACAATCCTAAGCAATAAGAGTAAAGCTGGAGGCATCATGCTACCTGACTTCAAACTATACTACAAGGCTACAGTAGCTTCCTCCCTACTCTTAAGTGATACAGGACAGCTGGGAGGGGCAGTGGAGTTAGAGAATTGTCCTTTCCCCCAATGGGAGAAGGCTCTGGTAAGTCTTTTACCCTGGAGAAGGTTTTGTTTTGGAGAACTCTCCAGGCACACTTCTAAACAAGTACTCTTTTCTTACCTCTACCAGAGCCAGGAGGGGATCTTTCTTGGCCCTTTACCATAAGAATCAGGTTGGATTACAGAAGGTAAAGCCAGTAAAAGTGTGAAGACCACCCCTCTGCCAAGACTGTGCCCCCAAGAATTTCCCACTCATGCTAGTCCACATTGTTTCCAGTTATTCATCAAAATTACCATCGCAGTATTCCCGCCAGTGTATGGCCCCAGTAGCCTGAGCTCTGGGTGAGCAGACCTTGGCTGTGGTCCTCTGGATTTGCTGGTCCCTCCAGCACATTTCAGGATGGCAATTTGCCCTGTGACCTCCATTCCCTTATAGGTATAAGAAAAGCTGTTCATTTTTCAATTTGTACAGCTTTTTCTTGCTGTAAGAATAAAGGGGACGATTTTCAAACTTTTCACTTGTTGGATGTCCCATATTCGCTTTGTATATTATTTACACACACATGAACACACTTAATAAACACCAGGTACAGGAAGGTGGTTAAACTAGGTGGGTTCAGGGTCCAACTTATCCATTAAACACAATAAGCACAACAGCACCCAGGGTCCATGATAATGTTAAGGTCCCATGAAAATGTTTTAATTTTGGTTACATTTAGAATCATAAAGAAAAAAATTAATATAATGACAATTGTACATATGTATAATTTTTGATAAAGGATGGGACTCGCAAAGACAAAGTGCTTAGAGCCCAGCAAAGTCAGAATGAGAAGAGTGAAAGGATGGGGTGGGTTATAGTTGTGGGCTATTGGTAAGGTCCCGGTTTTCGTGCTGGACAGTATCTCGTAGGTATTACGTTATCAAAATTATATAGCTAACTACATACATAAACACATGAATAAAAGAGGGTTGTGGATTGACCAAAGATGACAGTGCAGTGAGCCAAAAATTATGTTGTGCCCTGGAGGTGAAGGAGTGAGGGGAAGAGAGAAAGAAAGGCTCAGACCCTGAGGAGCATCAGGTGAGTGTGGGGAAAAGCCACAGATCATTATGGAAGAGAAGAAGACATTGTTTTAATTTTGTTCCTGTTTGCTGTGGCCAAGTGCAGCCCACCATAATATGTTAGGAAGACTGTCCCAGAGGGCAGCCCACTCTGAGGTCAACCTGGAGCCAACTGAACATTGGAAACCACACATCTCATCTGTGGCTCCCTCCTTACCCCCATCTTGATTTCTGAGTTTACTGGTCTATCATCAGTCTGTTCTTCCTCCCTGTTACTTCAGCACTGTGTATGTGTGTTTCTGTTGTCTTGTCATTCGACACTCTCCTGATCACACCTTTGCCCTGTGTTTCAGCTCAGCAGTTCTTATCTTTTGGAACTTAACGCCTCACACAGGATTGGAGCTTTTCTTCAGAACACACAGGTTTCAGGATTCTGCTTTGTGACCCTACTCCCAATCCAGTCCACTCATAGAAGAACACCAATAAGCAAGACTAAAAAATATATGTCAGTCTAAGTTTTGAGGATGAGATAAAGATATGAACAGACACTTTTCAAAAAAATACATGTATGCAGCCAACAAACATATGAAAAAAAGCTTATCATCACTGGTCATTAGAGAAATGCAAATCAAAACCACATTGAGATACCACCTCACACCAGTTAGAATGTTGATCATTAAAAAATCAGGAGACAACAGATGCTGGAGAGGATGTGGAGAAATAGGAACACTTTTACACTGTTGGTGGGAGTGTCAATTAGTTCAACCATTGTGGAAGACAGTGTGGTGATTCCTTAAGGATCTAGAAGTAGAAATACCATTTGACCAAGCAATCTCATTGCTGGGTATATACCCAAAAATTTATAAATCATTCTATTATAAAGACACATGCACACGTATGTTTATTACAGCACTGTTCACAATAGCAAAGACTTGGAACCAACCCAAATACCCATCAGTGATAGCCTGGATAAATAAAATGTGGCACATATATACCATGGAATACTATGCAGCCATAAAAAAGGATGAGTTTATGTCCTTTGCAGGGACATGGATGAAAATGAAAACCATCATTCTCAGCAAACTGACACAAGAACAGAAAACCAAACACCACATGTTCTCACTCAAGTGGGTGTTGAACAATGAGAACACACAGACATAGGGAAGGGAACATCACACACCGGGACCTGGGGGGTGTGGGGAGCTAAGGGGAGGAATAGCAGGGGGTTGGGGGATTGGGGAGGGATGGGATTAGGCAAAATACCTAATGTAGATGAGAGGGCGATGGATGCAGCAAATCACCACCATGGCACGTGTATACATATGTAACAAATCTGCATGATCTGCACGTGTACCCAAGAACTTAAAGTATAATAAGTAATTTTTTTAAAAAAGGTGTTAAATGACATTTGATATTAAAGTTTTACATATATATATGCCTGGGCATTATCAGAAACACATAATTTTTTAAGTGTGCTTCAAAGACTACGACATTGCTTGAGCTGAGACATCTGATAATGCCACACAACAAGGAAACCATAGTATTGGCCGAGAGCGGCCTTGGCACATCCGGATGGGCACTGCTTCATGGAAGGAAAGAGGAAGTTTAGACTAGGGTTGTATGTAGGGACTCTGGGACCAGCCTGTCCAATCCTAGCTCTGCCATTTATTGGTGGTAAGTTGAGCCCCTGTGCTCCTTAGTCTCCTTATCTAGCAAATGGTGACACTAACCATCCAGGATTGCTGCGAGAGTGACCAAAGTCATGGGTCAGGGTGCATACAGCCCTCAGAACAGTGCCTTGCTCAGAGTGAGTGATGCATACACATTGTTGTTATAATTGCTTGCGGAGCTGTCTGAGTCCTTTCAATTGCAGGTCATCTGACCTGTCTCATCTCAGCTCTTTTATTCCTAGTTTTCCCTAAATGAGGGCCTTTGGAGTAGAGACTCTTCCAATGTCCGCACTTCAGGAGGAAGAGAGTGGTTGGTTCTGCAGGTCTTTGCTGCTCTACCAGAGCCTGTCTACTGTCTTCTCAAATGTGATCGCACTTGTATGCACTGCAGAGCCTGGGCAGGGCCCTTTGGAGACAAGCTTTGTCCTGCCTGTGCTGCTCTCTGTGCTGCGTCTTCTGGGTGCTCAGGGGCTCACAGCAGGCGCCTCAAGAGGGGTTCTACCCACTAGCCTCACAGCTCCTCCACTGGGCTGCCTGTGGTGACTAGCAGATGTTTTGCTCCCACAGAGCAATGCCTGAGGTGCCTCGGACCATGCCCAGCCACTGACCAAACGTGGGAGAAGTCAGGCCCCAGATGTGAAATCAGCCCAACAACCCCCGACCTTTGCTACTGTCACTGCACTTTTCAGTGTGTCAGAAAACAGACAAGAATTCTGAAAGGGCTGGTAAACCTCTGCACTGGGCTAGGGATAATGCTGAGATCCATGCAGAGACATCTGGCATGAACAAGTGGCTCAAAGTGTTTTCAAAAACAACGGGTTTTTGACAGGGACCAGGCTTCTGCCAACCAGATCTCCTTCTTGAGATGAGAATGGTCCCTAGTTCCATTCTATGTGGTTCTGACTCCTTTGTCCTGGACTCCATCCAGGTTGAGCCATGGCCATGGGATTATCTAATGTCCACGAACCTTTAACTCCATGCTGCCCCCAAACTTTCATAATCCTCCCAAGTCGGTTGCATAGCGTGTCCCAGCCCCTCTCACCTACCCGAAATGGACATTTTCTCAAGGTCAGTTTTGAATCCCAGCTCTGCCACTTACTGGTAAGTTGAGCCCCTGCACTGCCAGCCAGTGCAACTTCCCAATTCATAGTGTCATGACCTCCCATGACTGCCTCAACTGCCCTCTCTACGAGTCCCCTGATACACTCTGGGTGCTTAGCAAGCATGAAACCACGAACAGAAGGGGAGTTCATTTGGTCAGCTCAACGGGGATTTCCTCGACGTGCATTCCTTTCTAAGAACCTCATTGATTGTTCTCCTGAGGCTGATAGTGGAAAAAAACTCTGAACTCACACTAATTTGGTGGACCAAGGATCTCCTTTAGGGGATATTTAAAAAAAAAAAAAAAAAAGAGTGAGAAGAGACAAGTGAAATGACTTGCAATGGAAAGTACTCTGAGACAGCTCTGCAGCTGTTGGGAAATAACAAGATTTTAATGGGAGAAAATGACAGCCAGGTTACCAGGCTTCCAGTGGCAGAGTCCATGGAGCAAGACAACTGACATGTATGCTGGATATTTCTTAGGCCGGAAACCAGGGTACTTATATTAATCATATTATAATTAAAGTAATGCATGTACATAATTAAAAATCAAATTACTCTGCCCCCCAAAAGGCTTAAGATTAGATAGATAGATAGATAGATAGATGATAGATAGAGACATATTTCTTGTCCTTGTCTCATTTTCCAGGAAATAACCTTTGGGTCATTTTATAGATGGTTGGCACCATTCATAAAATGAATTTGGAAGTGTTCTCTCCTCTTCTATTTTCTGGAAGAGATTGAGTAGAATTGGTCCTACTTATTTCTTTTTAAAATATTTTTTCAAATTTTCCAGTGCAATTATCCAGGCCTGGACAATTCTCTTTCAGAAGAGTTTTAACTACAAAGTCAACTTGTTTTATAGATTGTGTATTTAATTATTAGTGAGTTTTGATCATTTTTGGTATTCAAAGAATTGGTCCATTTTTAAAAATTATTTATTTATTTATTGAGACTGGGTTTTGCTCTGTCACCCAGTCTAGAGTGTAATGGTATGATCTTGGCTCACTGCAACCTTTACCTCCCAGGCTCAAGCGATCCTCCCACCTCAGCCTCCAGAATAGCTGTGGCTACAGGTGTACACCACCACTCCCCAGCTAATTTTTTTTTGTTTTTTTGTTTTTGTAGAAATGAGGTTTTACCATGTTGCCCAGACTGGTCTCAAACTCCTGAGCTTAACTATCCACCCACCTCAGCCTTGGCCTACCAAAGCACTGGAATTACAGGCGTGAGCCACCATGCCCAGCTGGAATTGGTCCATTCCTTTTAAGTTGTCAAATTTATGAACGTAAAGTTGTAGATAATGTTCATTATTCTTTGAATCTCTGCAGTGTTTGTAGCAATATGCTTTCTTTCCTTCTTATGCTAAGTCGTGTCTTTTCTTCTTTCATCTTCATCAATTTTTCTAGAAGTTTATCTTTTTAAAGAACTAGCTTTTGGTTTTATTAATTTTCTCTATTAGTTTTCTATTTTAAATTTTATTTATTTCTGATCTTATCTTTATTATTTTCTTGCTTCTGCTTGTTTTGGGTTATTTTACACTTCTTTTCCTAGAGTCTGAAGACAGAATCTTAGATTATTTATTTGAAATGTTTCTTCTTTTCCAACATTTATATGTCAAAAGCTTTTAATTCTGTAAGTTTTCTTCTCAGCACTCTACCCACATTCTATAGATATAAGATGTTGTATTTTCATTTTTGCTCAGTTTAAAATATTTCCTACCTTCCCCTGAAATGTATCTCCTGCTTTGTTTTGGTGGCGAATTTTATAAGTGTCCATTAAATTCATTTGGTTAAAGATGCAGTTCAGATCTTCTCTATCCTTGCTGATTCCCTTTTCATTAGTTCTATCCATTACTGAGAGAGTTGAAGTCTCAAACTAGCTTGTGAGTTTGTTTATTAATACTTTATTTCTGATAGTTTTTGCTTTATGTTTTTAAAGCTCTATTTTAGTTTTTATAAACTTTGCAGTTTATGTCTTCTTGGTAAATTGACTCCTATGATTATGGAATATCCCTCTTTGTCCCTGGTAATTTTTTTTGCCCTGAAGTCTGTTTTGATATTAATATGGTCATTACAGCATTAGATTAAAGCTTGCATGGTCTATATTTTTCCATTCTTTTACTTTTTATCTACCTATATCGTTATCATTATAGACAGCATATAATTGGGTCATATGTTTGTTTATTCATTCTAACAATCTCTGTGTCTTAAATGGGTGCTTAGATAATTTACATTTAATGTACTTATTGATATGTTTGGATTTAGGTTTACTACTTTATATTTGATTTCTGTGTATTACCTCTGCTTTCCATTTCTTTGTTTCCTCTTTCCAGATTTCTTTTGGGATATTTGAACATTTTTAAAATATTCTATTTTTACTTATCAGTTGTATTTTGCTTATATCTCTTTGTTTTTGTTTGTTTGTTTTTCACTTTTCTCTGTTTGTTTTAGTGGTTGCTCTAAGGATTACAGTAAATATATTTAATGTTTAAAACTATTTATAGTCAATGTTTTACAACTTCAAGTGGGATGTATAGACCATACAGGAATATACACAAATCAAATAAACAAAAGAAGTGCAAACTTACACTCCGAAAACAACAAGCATTATTGAAAGACATTTTGAAAGCTCTAAATAAATGGGACAGCATCCTATGTTTATGGATTGAAACGTTACTAATGTTAAGATAACTGTACTACCAAAAATAATCTACAGATTCAATGCAATCCCTATTAAAATTCCAGCTGGCAATTTTGTAGAACTTGATAAGCTTCTAATAAAATGCATATCAAAATGCATGGAATGCAGGATAGCCAAAACAGTTTTTACAAAGGAGAAAAAGTTGGAGGACTAATGCTTTCCAACTTCAAAACTTATTACAAAGCTGTAATAATAAAGACAGTGTGGTATTAACATACAGGTAGACATAAAGATCGCCAGAACAGAACTGAGAGACCGGAAGTACTCTCACCTTTATGTTCAACTGATTTTCAACAAGCATGCTAAGACAATTTGTTGGTAAAAGAACAGTCTCTTCAACAAATGGTGCTGGGACAACTAGATATCCCCATCAAAAGAATAAAGTTGAATCCCTGTCTCACATCATATTCAAAAGTTAACTCAAAATGGATGAAAGACCTAAATGTAAGGCTTAATTCTATAAAATGTTAGAAGAAAACATACACATAACTCTTTGTGACCTTGGATTAGGAAATGATTTCTTATGTAAGATACCAAAACACAAGCAACAAAAGAAAAATAAGTAAATTGAACTCTAACAAACTTGGAAACTTTTGTGCCTCAAAGGTTAACATTAAAAAGTAAAAATGAAAACCACAGAATGAGAGAAAATATTTGCAAATTATGTATATAATAGGTTACTTGTATCTGGAATAAACAAAGAACACTTACAACTCGGTAACAAAAAGACAACACAATTAAACATGGGCAAAGAATCTTAGTATAAATTTCTTTAAAGAAGATCTACAAATAGCCAATAACCTTATGGCAGGATGCTCAACATCATTAGTGATTAGGGAAATGCAAATCAAAACTACAGTGAGATACTACTACACACATTAGGATGGTTGTAATTTTAGAAAGTTGGAAAACAATGTTTTGATGAAGATGTGGAGAATTTTGAGCTTTTATACATTGCTGGTGGAAATGTAATACAGTGCGGTCACTTTTCGAAACAGTCTGGCAGCTCCTCAAATGGTTAAATACAGTTACCAGAGGATCCAGCGATTTCACTGCTAGGGATCTAATCAAGAGAAATAAAAACATGTGTTTACACAAAAACTTGTATTATATAAACTTTTTTAATGGCAATATTATTCATAATGGCCAAAAAGTAGAAACAATCTAAATGTCTATCAATTGATGTATATATACATAAAATGCTAGAGATCTATAAAGTGAAGTAGTATTTGACCAAAAAAAAGAATGGCATACTGATGTATGCAACAACATGGATGAACTTTAAAACATGCTAAATGGAATAGTCAGTTACATGTATTATATAATTCTATTTATTTATATGACGTGTTCAGAATCCTCAAATCTAAAAAGATGGAAAGTAGATAAGTGGCTGCTTAAAGTTGGGGAGGGAGATGATGGAGCATGGCAATAGACATAAAGTTTCCTTTTGTGGTGAAGACGATGTTCAAGTTTGATTGTGGTCCTGTATTAGCATTCTCCAGAGAAACAAAATCAATAGGAGAGAGAGAGAGAGAGAGAGAGAGAGATTATTCATTGGTAGATAAATGATAGATAGATAATTGATAGATGATTGGTGATTTATTGGTGCATTGATGATTGATTGGTTGATTGACCGATGCGCCAGTGTTGTCAATTCTAGTGTTCTTTCTAAGCTAAGCTGACAACAGAAGAAAATGCTAACTTTCAGTTAAATGTTAGTAAAAATAATGGTATATGTTTTTTCCCATATATATGAATATAATAAATATTTATACATATAGATAAAGAGAGACAGAGAGAGATATTTATTGTGGGAATTGGCTCATAAGATTATGGAGGCTGAGAAGTGCCAGAATCTGCAGTGAAAGCTGAAGACTCAAAAAAGTTGGTGTTTAATTCCATACTAGTTTGAAGGCCTGAGAAGCAGAGTGGGGAGCAGGGGGATGGAAGACCACTGTTGTAAGTCCAGGAGTCTGAAGAACCCAGAACCAGAGCTTAGGTATCTGAGGGCAGGAGAAGATGGATGTCTCGGCTCATGAAGAAAATATGACCTTTTTCTTTCTCTATGTTTTTGTTCTATTTGAGACCCAACAGATTCAAATGATGACTACCCATGATGGTGACAGTGAGTCTTCTTCACTTTGTCCACCAATTCAAAGGCTAATTTCTTCTGGAAACACACACACACCCCTCCAGAAATAATGTTTTTACCAGCTATCTGGGCATTCCTTAGCCTAGTCAATTTGACACACAAAATTAAGCATTACAGGTGCTGAATGTGCAATTTTGTCATTGTATTAAAAACTATTGAATTCTACATTTTAAATGGATGAATTGTATGATATGCAAAGTGCATCTGAATAAAGCTACTACAAAAAGGTTTCTGTTGATGAAAAAGCCCCAGTGCTGTCAATTCAACTGTGCTTTTCTGAGTATGTTTACGACAGAAGGAAATGCTAGCTTTCAGTTAAATGTTGGTGAAAATAATGGTATATTTTTCTCCCATTGGTTTCACAAGCACCTGAATTCAATATCTGCTGCTTTAGAGCAATTGTTCTCAAACTTTAGCTTGCACTGGAAGGCCTTGTTCTACAACAGATCTCTGGACCCCATACCCAGACTTTGTGATTCAGTGGATCTGGAATAGAGTCCAATAATTTGCATTGTCAGCCAGTTCCAGGTGGTGCTGTGCTGCTGCTGTTAAAAGCCCACACTTCAAAAATCACGGCTCTAAAGGAAAGGTGAGCAAAAATATTTAACCTACATTTGCCATAGAAAGTTCTTCGAAGGGAACCATTCATTCTGAAATCTTGGCTTTCTCTGGCTCTCTCCTCTCCAAGGCCGTTTCTGGGTGAGTCTATTCTATTTACAGGACCATGAATACAGACTTCCAGAATGGTCAAATTAGTCAATTGTGCTTTTTCTTGAAGTCAGAGAAAATTTATCCAGTTCTAAACACAGAGGCATGCTGGTACTGTGAGGTTTTCATGTTTTTGTTAACTCAGATACACTGATGATTGTCACAGCTCCTTTAAAAAAAAAAAAAAAAAAAAAGATGGGGTTTCACCATGATGGACAGGCTGGTCTTGAACTCCTGACCTCAGGTGATCCACCCACCTCGGCCTCCCAAAGTGCTTGGATTCCAGGTGTGAGCCACCGCGCCCGGTCGTCACAGCTCCTTTTCACATTCAGTCAAGTCTTAGGGGACTTCTAGGCTTCACTCATATTGCCTTGAGCGAGGAACAAAAGGAAAACCAACTTGCTCTTCCTAGTGACTTCTGCAGAGAGCTCATCTCTTCAACTACACAGGCGCAGCCTGCTGTCTGGAGTTCCCTCTTGGCTTCATAGTTCCCCAGCCCCAAACCACACGCCCAAAAGCAGGAATAATTTTGTCAAGGCAATGGCAGAGAGGTGTTACATCATCCAGCCCCATCATGATAAAAAAGAAAAATCAGACATTGCTCTTTGGCCTTTTTTCATTTGCTCTCGCTCCAGAGCCCTATTGTTCTTAATCACGTCCTCCCACGGGGTTTGATTCTTTTCGCTCTCTCCCCTTCCCTCCTGGACTTGTCTCTGCAAGAACATCACATTCCTCCCACCCATTTGCTAGCTAGGCAGAGAAGCTTTTCTCTTCCTCATGAAAACTAGGCACGGGAAAACCCAGGTCCTGGAAGCTCATTTCTATCCCCTCAATAGGCTTACTAAACCATTTCCCAAGAAAAGCCAAGTCCCTTCTGTGTAAAGAATTCTTGTAACAATTGCTAAAAAAGAGAAAACATTTATTCCATTTATTTCTTCTGAATCTCAGAAAAGACGTATGTTTTCAGGTTCCAGGGACATTTCACTCTGGCCTTCAGCATTGTTTAAGAAGTATCAGCCCCAGATGGCAAAATCCATAATGAGTTTGGAATTCGTGGTAAGCATTGTTATCCCTCATAGATCCTTGGAGTTCCCTGTGGTCCTTCTTTCACCTACTAAGAACGCATTGTGCTGGTGGATGGTGCGGGGTGGCAGGACAGGCCCTCCTTCTCCATCTCCTCCAGGAGAACATCCTTGGAGCCAGTCATCCCCACCTCTTTAACTGAGTTAAACGGGGAATCTACATGCCTTCAGTAAATGCTATACATGAGAGCTTGGAGGGCTGTACCCCAAGTCACTCAATGGCAGTCAGTGGAGGGTACCAGGGCTCATTTCTGAGGTAAATTCAGCAAATAGTCCCAGAAAAAAAGTGTGCATACCAGGAAGAGCAACATTGTTCTCTCAGCGTATCAGAGGCTGTGAGGATGACAGTGCAGGCAGCTCTCTGTGGAGAACAAGGGTGTTCCAGGCACAGTCAAGAAGATCCTGGCCTTGATGTGAGATGACCACTGTCATTCATTTATTTCACTGGTTGTATGCCACAGTCATCCAAAAATTGTTACTCTTTTCACTTTAAACAGATATCTTTTAGGCCAATTAAAAATAAGAAAAGTAAAAGATTTTCTTTTACCTTCATTTATTTCTTCCCTAACTCTCTTCCTTTCTTTATGTAGATTTGAGTTTCTCACCTATATAATTTTCCTTCTGCCTGAGGCACTTGTTTTATCATTTCGTGGAAGACAGATTTGCCAGTAACGAGTTGCTTTTCTTTTTGTTTCAGAAAGTTTTCATTTCTCCTTAATTTTGAAGGATAGTGTTGCTGGATACAGATGAAAGGAGCTGTGCCTCTCACTGTTGGAGTGGACCTTACAGATAAACAAAGGAAGAGTGCAAATGACCCATGCGTGGTAATAGATTATAGTTGGAAAAATCAGTATGAATTAATGTTTAACTTAATAAAGATACAGATACAAAAATACAGACATATGAGGTCAAGCATGGTGGCTTATACCTCTAATCCCAGCACTTTGGGAGGCCGAGGCAGAAGGATTGCTTGAGGCCAGAAGTTCAAGACCAACCTCGACAACATACTGCAACGTTATCTCTACTAAAAATAAAAAATTAGCCAAGCTTGGTGGAGTGCTTGTAGTCTCAGCTACTCAGGAGGCTGAGGTGGGAGGATTGCTTGATCCCAGGAGGCTGAGGCAGCAGTGAGCTATGATCACACCACTGAACTTCAGAGTAACAGGGTGAGACCCTGTCTCAAAAACAAGACATGAAAATATTTATAAATATCTCTGTGTGTATAAACATGTTATTATGCACATATGTATATTTCCTTGCCCTGTCAGCTTAGAGCACTAGAAGCAAAGACATCTCAATTTCAACAAGCACACCTCATACCCACATCTTGGTTTCTAAAACCATTCTTCAGTAAAAGGATTCATGACTTCTTAGGAAAATGGTTGATTCTAAGATGGAAGAGTAATTACCCAGGAGGAGCCTAGAGCATCTTGTAGTGCCAGAAAGTAAGAAGATGCTCAAACAAAACTACAGTAAGGGAGTGCAGCGAAGGTCACAGGAGCCAGCAAAGGAGCTCTGCATGACCACAGCTGGAGCAATGAAATAGGTTGCATTAGATTATAACCCAAAGTACACAATAATTATGCCTGAGTGCACATTGATATAAATAAATGACAGAATAAGTAAATAAATGGGGGTAAAACCAAATCTACTGTACAAAAAATTTCAAATAATTTGTGTAGATAGCTCACAAGGAGGTGGAGCATAACTCCCACTCCTTAAGTGTGGGTTGTGGTAATGTGGAAGTGTGGCAGTGACTTTCTTCCAAAAAACTACAGTACAAAAGAGAAAAATGAGTAACCTTATGTCACAGAAACCTGCCAAGTATCACCTCAGCCAGGTGCTCAAGGTCAGCATCAACAGTGACAAGTCACGTTGATAGCATGGATCCCTGACGCAGTGTCATGAAAATAGTCCTTACCCCCAATGGATTCCTCTCCAAAGCCCATCACCCCATCAGTCTAATCATGGGAAAAACTTCAGACAGACCCCCATAGAAGACCAGACTACAACATACCTGACCAGTACTCTTCAACATTATCGAGACCATCAAAAACAAGGAAAGCCTGAGAAGCCGTCACAGTCAAGGAAAGCCTGAGGAGATCCTGTGACTAAATGTAACACAGTGTTCATCCACGATGGGATCCTGAACACATAAAGGGCATTAGATAAAAACAAAGGAAATATGAGCAAAGCATGGACTTTTATTTACAATCATAAATCAATTTCACAATTTATTAATTGTGCAAATGTCATATTAATATAAGACGTTAATAAGAAAAACTGGGTGGGAAGTATATGGGAACTCTCAGTACCATCTTCACAATGTTTTAGTAAATCTAAACTTGTGCTCACTTAAAATCTAAACTTTGAAGGAGAAATTACTGAGCAGATATGCAGTTAGCCCTGGCCTCCCTTCAGAGATTCAGCTTCTGGGGTCTGTTTTTCTCCTGGTCATTGCCTGGCCTGATGTCCCATGCACACCCACACTTGGCAGTTTCCCAGCAGGGCTCCGGCCGTTTCTCCTCTCCAGCCTGCCCCTCCTTGGGGCTATCAAACAATGTTAGCCACATCCCCAGTCTCCAGGTCCCACAGTTAGAAGGGCAGAGTATTCCTGGCTCCTTCTTTCCTTCTCCTCCTCATCCTTGTTCTCACAGATCTACCCCACCCCAGACCTCCCTGCTCCAGACTGCCCATCCCTTCTCTGTGCTAGTTCACATCATTCTATCTCCCTGCATTTGAAGTCCTCAAGGTGTCGGCCTTCCTCCCTCTTTGGGCTTGTTCTCCAGTGTTCCTCCTGCTCATCTGGATCCCTGGCTCCTCTGCTACAAGGCTCATGGGGCTGTTTCCATTCCTCTGAAAGCACACATTCTTCTGTCTAAAATTCCACGTGACCACATCCACTGACTCTTCACTGAAAGCTGCCTTTTCCACTTAATATCCCCTAACTCCACACACTCAAAGTAGATGACTCCCTTCTGAAGCCCCAAAGATCTGCATCTCCCTCTCTCCTCTAATACCACCTTTCAGTTTCTACCTGAGTGTGTATTGTATTGTGCATACATCTTGTCTAAGCTGCCTTTGGGGCAGGATCATCTCTGCACCCATATGTTCCCGAGGCCACTGATACTACATGGTGGCACTCAGGAAGGAATGCACAGGTGAATGAAGGAACAAATGAATAATAACGTCCTAGCACTAGAAGCAATCTCAGAGCGCATCAAGCCCAGCCCCAAGAACCCACATTCCATCCCAAAGGTGAGGGAGACTCTCAGAGAAAGGAAATGAGCCGCTCAAAGTCACACCTCTTATTTATAGCAGTGTTAGCACTAGATGACAGCTGAGTTATTTCCAGAAGAATGTCAGGCTTGAACTTGTAGAATCAGTTTGGAATTCCAAACTATGAGTCTCTGTGATTGATACATAAACAATAAATAACAGTTAATGTTGATTAAATTACTGTCAGGTTGCATGTGCTCTGCCAGGAGCTCTAGGTAAGCTATCTCATTTGATCCTCAAAACAGATTCTATAAGTTAGGGCTACTTTTGTCCCCACTTTATAGATGACTCTAAGTGTTAGACTAAGCGACTTTTCCAAGTCACACACTTGTTAAATGCATGAGCAAGGTTTGAGCCTAGGTAGTCACACATGACATCCCACGCTCTGGACCAGCACATTAAGTCACTCTCGACCTCAATTTCATCCTCTGGAAAACAAGTATAATAATAGTATATGATCATTATGGGATACAATTTATATGAAATAGAATGTGTTGCATTCTCTGTCATTCAATTAAGACTCTGGACACCTGAGTATCTGTCTCAGCTCTTGCACCTCACAGCAGTTTGGTCTGAAGTACAACTCTTTGCCTCTGCGTCGGTTTCCACATTCATAAACTGACAAGTTTGACCAGACTATATTTAAAGTTCCTCTCTGCTGTGTTCCAGGCATCTTCCTGCTGGGTTGTCTGGTTTGGACCTGCTAATATTCAGTTGTTTGCTTTGTACTGGGTCATATGCTCACTGACGTGTCATGCTATTTGCATGATGTACAATATTCACTGACATGTCAGGCTTGCTTCAAGCTTTACACAGGAGACCAAAGCTTCTCATAAAATGTCTCTTCAGTGTTTATTATCATTTAAGGTAGGAGTCATTCTTGGAAATAAGTTTTTCTGTTTTTTAATAAAAAATTGTTATTTTGGGCTGGACGCAGTGGTTCATGCCTGTAATCCCAGCACTTTGGGAGGCTGAGATGGGCAGATCACCTGAGGTCAGGAGTTTGAGATCAGCCTGGCCAACAACCTTGTCTGTATTAAAAACATAAAATTAGCTGGGCGTGGTGGCGGGCATCTGTAATCCTAGCTACTTGGGAGGCTGAGGCAGGAGAATCACCTGAACCTGGGAGGTGGAAGTTACAATGAGAAGAGATTGTGCCATTGCACTCCAGCCTGGGCAAAAAGAGAGAAACTAGGTCTCAAAAAAAAGTTATTTTGCACAAAATCATCCTTATGTTACTAACATTAGAATTTGTAAATATCTCCTTGGGATTGCTCCATGAAGTACAAATAAACATACTTTATTAGATTTAGTAACTAAATAATACATATGATATTAATTAGCCTAAAATTTTCTTTGCTTCTGCTACTTTCAGTTAAATATTATTTGAAACATTTTTCTTGATGCAAAATAGTTTTATAATTTAGTAGTTGAATAAAATTATATTGCACTGATGTATCATAATTCATTAAACTTCAGTGTTGGGCATTTAGGTTATTTCCAATTTTCCTTGGATTTAAATACAAATTTGTAAAACATTGGCTTTCTGGGCTAGATTTGAGCATCTAAAATTGGCAGCAATATGAAGTCTAATTTTTCAGATTCTGAAAGAAAGGACACTATTATCATCCAGTTGGGAGGTTCCCATATATGGGTCTGTGTTAGACCCAAAAGCTCAAACCTCATCAGCAATGAGTTGATATATAATAATTTTCAATTTACTTCTTTATCATCCATCTATTCCATTTATCTAAATATTTATTTTGGGCATACTGTGTTTTATGCACTCGGCCAGGTTTCAATGATATGGGCAGAATATCTTACCCTACATTATGGCATATCTAATCTAGTTAGGAAAACAGTACTGCAGTAAAACGCTTATACATGAGAGAAAGTGCATACAGAAGGAGAGTCTAGCTGTGTATGGATCACTTAGTATGTACTTACCTCGAATAAGTTATGTAACTTCTCCTGTACTTTAGTCTCCCCATCTGTAAATAAAAACAATAATAGTTAATATGTACAAAATACTTAGAAGAGTTCTCGACACATATTCACACTCAATACATGTTAGCTTTTTTTTGTTTGTATTAATTTTTTGTTGCCTCACAACAAATTATCACAAAATGTAATGGTTTAAAGCAACAAGCATTTGCTATCTTCCATGGATCTGAGAGTAAGGAATCCAGAAACAGCTTAACTGGGTGGTGCCACTATCAGGGTCTCTTATGAAGCTGTAGTCAAGATGTTGGCCTGGGCTGCAGTCATCTGAAGGCTTGACTGGGACCAGATGGTGCACTCCATGGCTGTTGGCAGGAGGCCTTTGTTTCTCATCCAGAGGACTTCTCTGTAGGGCTGCTTGAGTGCTTGAGTCCTCACAACATGGCTTCCAGCTCCTCCGGGATCAGTGATGAGAGAGTAAGAGAGAGAAAAAAAGATGCAATAGTTTTTATGACCTAGTTTTAAAAGTCAAACACAATCACCTCTGCCCACATTTATTTGTTAAAAATCAGCCACTGAGTCCTGCTTTCACTTAACAAGAAGAGAATTAGGGTCTACTTTTTGAAGACTGTTGAAGAGTTTATGGACATTTGTGTTTGCAAAACACCCACAGATGCAAAAGGACCACTCACAGTGCCTGACGGTGAGAATGTGTTTCCTCTCTACACTCCTTTGTGTCCCTCCCAACGCAATGGTGCATGCCAAGAAGGCACTGCAGAAAGTCACTTACTGCAATATCTTTGGTGAACCTCATGCTAGTTCTACCAATCCAGATAATCTGTGTGCATCATCACCAGATGCATATAGTAACTCTTTTGGTTCCAGTTGTATGTTAAATCAAAACAAATAATAGATTGGTGGCTTTAACTCTTTAAAATTCTTTTAAACCCAAGCCAGTTCAATTTCATTTAGTATATCTAACTAAGATTTCTTTATTTTAGTCAAGAAATATTTACATTTGAACCTAGAACAACATGGAACTGAGGGGCACCACCCCACCATGAAGTTGAAAATCCATGTCTAACTTTTACTCCTCCAAAACTTAACTACTAAAAACCTACTGTTGACTTGAAGCCTTGGTAATATAGTCAATTAACACATATTTTATAAGTATTATAGACTATATTCTTCAACAAAAAAGCTAGAGAAAAGTTTATTAAGAAAATCGTAAGGAAGAAAAAATACATTTACGGTACTGTACTGTATTTATCAATATCATAAGTTTACATCATCTGTTTACAAGATGAATCTGTACAAGATGATCTGTCTGAAGCAATGAGTGTCTGCAGCTTCAGACCTCAGTCTATGGTGTATATCAAGCAATTCATCTTTTTCTTGTACTGTCATGACTTTGCTGCTTGGGAGCACTTCCAGCATCACTAGTGGCACTTCACATGGGTGCCATGGTGTTATTGGTTTCCAATATTGCACTAAACATAATGAAAAATACGTAAGAACATCTAGACATTATTTTTTTCTGCAATATGCAGTTTACTGGAGAGATGCCCTGCCCATGCTGAGATGATTACTGTCACAGGGTATTTTAAGCAGATACTGGCAATGCTTGAACTCACTGCAATAGCAACAGAAGATGGCTATGAAGTTATTATGGTAGTACAGGGTGTGCTACAGTTAATTTTATGCAGTTATGATCTAGTACTGCATCTTTACATTCGTTTACATTTCTCTGGGCTGAGAATGGCACCATGTATAATCGGTAAGCATTTGTGTGCATGAGTTTTGACAAAGTTTAACTTTTTATAAGATTTGTATATTTCATGGTAGCAAGTGATAAAATTGACTAGTATCTACATATATTTTGTGCGTTCATGACATACCTACATTTTTCTTGTCTTCTTCGATATTTTAAGCTATTCATCTGCATATTTTTTAAATTGTAGTACTTCTCCAAAAGTTTTCCAATATATTTATTGAAAAAAAAATCCTCATATAAGTGCACCTGCACAGTTCAAGACACAGGTCAGCCTGACAGTGAAAATCCACAGCAACAGGCTAGAGGCAACTTCCAGGTCCACTGGGGCAGATCAGGCAGCATCTAGAATGCCCTCTCCAGCTCTCCCCACAGCTGCATGGCTGACTTCGCCTGGCCTTTAGTTTTCTCATAAACCTACTCTCTTCAGTCGTGTTCACCTTTTTGCCCAGGATAATTCTGACCAGCCTTATTGTATTTTTTCAATTTATATATTTGCAAGGTTCCATATCCTTTGCATAAGTTACCTTTAATCTTTATTTAAACTCTCATAAACCAGTATTACTAGCTCTCATTGGAAAGGAGAAGACTGAGTCTCAGAGAAATCAAAGTACTTGCACAAGATCACACAGTGACAGAATTAAAGTTCACGGTTAGGCTTGCTGGCCCCCTATCCCATGCACCCACGAAGCTGCCATTTTTTGGAGCTTTATTTCAGAGCCACGACACTACAGAACCCCATGGTCTTCCTGCAGGGATTACCCTCAGCTGTACCAGTTTCTTTCCCAAATCTTTCCCAGAAGCCTTTTCCACCCACATGCACTACAATAAGATGTCACCCATCACCCACACACAGAGTTGACAGATAAAATAGAAATGTCCAGTTAAATTTGCATTTCACGAAAACAACAAATCATTTTGCTAATATAACTGTCTAGGGCAATATTTCCATATCACGGAACAGACTTAAGCTGCAAAGTGATTTCTTGTTTATCTGAAATGCAAATTGAACTGAGCACCCAGCAAAAAACCCAGGCTTAACCCAGACTAAGATGCATATGAGGCTCTTTCTCCTCGCCAGCTCTGCAGATCCTACCAGATTCTAATGTTTCTGATTTATGCACAAAATCTCAGAGTGGATGTGGAGCCCAGAATATGGAAGCCTCCAGTATTGTGCCTCAGCCATGAAGAACTAAGTTGGATGTGCAGGAAGTTGGAGCTTTTGGTAATGCTAAGAGAAATGTCCTTGGCTTCCCCATCTCAGGTAAAGGCAAGAGTCGAATGCTTCCCTGTTCAGTTGGAGGCATTCTGAATGGGGAGACCAGGGTCTGTATGTATTAGTTGTAGCAAAGTCTTTGCCCCAAACTCATGTTCCTTTGTTAATCATGTGGCCTTAAAGAATCCCACTGCCACTGGGTATGCAATAACCTTGGGTGGAAGCCACGGGGTGGGCAACCCCATAGGACTCCAGATAAAGTAGATTCTGTCAAAGGACCCCAGATAAAGTGGGCTCTTCCATAGGACCCCCAGATAAAAAGGGCTCTTCCACAGGACTCCAGATAAAGCAGGCTCTGTGGCATTAGTTTGCTTTTGGTGTCAAAGTTGGCCAGGACAGATGGACACCACCACTATCCTGCAGTGTGCTTTGCCCAAATCCTGGCTGACCTCTCCATTGTCCCCTTTTTGTGAAGTGGTAGCTGAAGAAGTGGGGTGCTCCAGCCAGGTGGCTCCACCCAGCACTCCCTGCTCCAGCCCTGTGTGACCCCTCTGCCTGCAGGTTCTGTGCTATCCCCTGCCTCTCTCTACACAGGTCTCTCAGATCTCCAAGGCCCTCTATACAGGATTTCCCTTCCGAGTCTGCTCTTCTCCTTTCTTCTGGGGAACACCTACTGACACTTTGGGTATTTGCTGTAACATTTTCTTATGGGTGGCCTGCACTGGGCTCTGCCCATCGTGATTGGGTCAGCTTTGCCAACCATATGCTTTCATAGCCTCTGAGAGTATGCTTAATTAACTCTTACATGATAGTATATTTAACTCCTGGCTTTCCTGGTCTACTTTTAGTTCCTTGAGGGCAGATATCAGGTGTCTTTTGTTGGTGCCGCATCCCTAGCACCAAGAGCTACACAAAGGCCAATGCGCTCACTAAGCATCAGTGGAAAGAAACAAATGGAAGCCTCCGGTGTTGCAGGCAGGCCACTCCAAAGGCCCCTCCACCTCCTTCCCTGTCTTCCCATCACCTTCCTGAGTCTCCCGTGTCAACGGCCCAGGGCACCAGTGACCTCATCTCTTCTGTCTTTGTCCTATTGCATTGGAGAATAGCCTGGAGCAGCCCATTTCCCAGCTGACATTCAATACTCAGAGAGTTGTCACTCCCTAGTTTTGCTGTGTGCCTGCTCCCGGACCTCCTTAACAATTAGTAAAGGACATTGGGTATGAAGAAAATGGAGCACACCTCTCTTCAAAATCCCAGACTGTTCTTTTTTCTGTTAGTGCCACCAAGTTTCTTTTGTCCCCTGAAATTTTCTCCTGGTATTTGTACTCTGCCCTCTCTCTTCCAAACTCATGGGCACACTCCTTGCTTTTGGCTCTCCTGTAGCATTTTAGAACTTCAGCTGGAGCTTGTGACCCTGGGGTCAAGCAGCTTCTAGTGGTAATAACACTGATAGCACTTGACTTGTCAGTAAGTCTGATTTGTTTGTTGTACTTTTAATTTTGTTTTGCTTTTTGTCTATGAATGAGATTATAGGGTTGTATATCAACTAATAAACATTTTTTTAAAATTTCCTCTCATCTATTATAATAAGCTTCAAATCATTTTAATATTCATGAAGTCCTTTGGATCTGCCCTGGTCAATTTGGCGGCTATGAGCTACCTGCGGCCATCTGAACTTAAATGCAAAGTAATTTAAATAAAATTAAATTAAAAATCTAAATTTCCCAGGCTCAATAGGTACTTTTCATGTGCTCCCACACTGGTGTGGGTCTGATGCATTCATTCATTGCCCTGCAGATAGCCCCGAGTGCTGGTTTTGGTGATCTGTTCAGTCCTCTCAGGGATAATTTCCATCAGGCGGCCCAAGCTCTTGCTT
Organism: Cacajao melanocephalus; assembly: GCA_963573385.1. NCBI lineage: Eukaryota > Metazoa > Chordata > Mammalia > Primates > Pitheciidae > Cacajao > Cacajao melanocephalus. The sequence continues at coordinate 48,899 of CAUYLG010030405.1, read as the reverse complement.
CCAATGGATTTACTCTTTCAAATTCAAAGTATAAAAGAAATGGATCCATGTAAGCGTGGCTCTTTAACAATTTCCTGCAGTCAAAGTTTGCTTATCCCAGAATAATCACCTTACTCTGGAAAAGAAAGGAGCTGGAAGCTGAGGACAGTGAGATCCCTTCTTCTTACCGGATGTGTGGTGGTGCTGGAGCTGTTCCTGCTATGGCCTCCTACGCTGCCTCCGCTTGACGCCCCTCACCTGGCACAGCAGACAGGGCTTTCCTCCTGGAAAGTGCCTCCTCAAAAGACTTACCCTCCACTCTTCTGCTCTTAATCACGCTCTCTTGCCTTAAATCAACTTCTGTCTTTCTAACAAAGAAAATTAAAAGCTATTTATTCTATGTGCTTATTAACAGACAACTGCTCCAGAATAAAGAAATTGATGGATGAAAGAACAAATAAAGTGAATGAATCTCCACATTACATTCCCTGGCAGGTATTTCATCAGCAGTCAGTCTGTCCTCGTATACAGGGTGACCACACACTGGGCTGTTCCAAAGCCTTGATTGTATATTGCACCAGAGAGAGAATCGAGCAGCATCCGGGCCAATCTTCTGACCTATGAAGGAAATACAAGAGGGCAGAGGTGCCATGCAGGTTGCAGCTTGCATGCATCTCTATGACAGATTTCTGGGTCTATACTTGGGTCTACACAGGCCAAACGGGAAACATATCCTCAAATTTTCCTATTCGCTAATGTTATTCAAAAGTGATCTGTTTAAAAGGAAGCAGGCTTGGGGACAGTCTCAGAGCTCCACCTGCATAGCTGGCTGTTGGCCCTTCCCTACTTTCTGTCCCGACCTGTCTTTCCTAATCTACTGCTTAGACATATGGGGAGCAGCAGAGCCTCAGAGCAGCTCCTGACCCCTGTAAAAATGCATAGGTCTGGATGTGGGGAAAGACTCTTTGAAAGGAGACTGGGCAGAAACTGTTATCCCCATGTAAGTCATGATTTTGAAGAATGAGAATACTAAAGGGGATGCTATTGTAGGACAGGAAGGGTGATGATCATGGGTTAAAGGGCAGAGACCATGAGTTCAACGGCAGTGACCATGGTTCTAGACTGATGACCATAGGTTCAAGGGTAGTCATTATGGGTTCAGGTTGGTAACTATGAGTTCAAGTATAGTGATCGTGGCTTCAAAGGCGGTGACCATGGATTCAAGTGTAGTGAAAATGAGTTCAAGGGCAGTGATCATGAGTTCAAAGACAGTGACCATAGCTTCATGGCAATGACCATGGGTTCAAGGGCAGAGACCATGGGTTCAAGGATAGTAACCACAGGTTCAAGAGTGGTGACCCTAGATTCAAGGACAGTGACTATGGGTTCAGGGGTGGTAACCTTGGGTTCAAGGCTGGTGACCATGGGTTCAAGGGCAGTGATCACGGGTTCACTGGAAGAAGAGGGACATCTTCTAATACAGCTGGGGAGAAGAAAAAGAAGATAAGCCAGACAAATTTTGAGTCTTCTCTACAGATTGAAAACCTTAAATTAGTAGGGGCAACAGTCTGGGTGCTCAGGACTCCGAGTGCAATGGAGGGAAAGAAAGACATTTGCATGGATTGAGATACAGCAGACTCCTACATTCAAACCCATGCTGTAAGTCCTTGATATTGTTGTTAGCTGAACTGGACTCATGACCCTTAACTGCTGACGAGTGGGGAAAATGATAATCTATGTTTTCAAGCATTCAAACTAATAGAAAGTTTATTCTAATCTTTCATTTAAACAGTCCTTAAGGGGGTAAGTGGGGGACAAACCTTTTAGATAGCTTCCCCATTCTTCATTCCCTGAGATGACTCCTGAGGATGGGAGGTGAGGTGTGTGCAGAGAGGCCCCTAAGTGAAGATGGCTTTGATTTCTGATCCCAACACCCATATGCTTATGGGTCAGGCTTCTTGTTTTCATTTTCTTCAAAAAAAAGTCCTCATGATTTGGCTTTCAGTTTTGTCGACTAGCGGAAAAATGCTAGAGACCTGTTCAGTCTGTGATTGGAGGTAGAGGAGAAGTTAAAATTGTGTTTGCTGGGTGGGGTAGGGCACAGCTTACTGATATGGTCTTTGAAGAAGATCAGGGTGCTGAAAGCCTGGGGCTCCCAGGGAGATGTCAGGACGAGGGGTGCCCTCCTCTGCTGCAGCTGCTCTTGTGTTCAGATTCCAGTTTGTGGCTCTGCTCTTTCTCATATGCTTGGATGCTCCTTGCTCCTTCCATCACTGGGAAATTTGCTGAAACCCCATCAGCTTATGGCCTGCCCTACCCAAGTTCACTCCATCCTCTTCACTGGCAGATCTCTTCTCTTTGGGATTTCATTGATTAAATGGAGGGTAAAAACAAAAACAATGTATTCTGGCTCTCAGCTTTCATCATGTCTTTTTTAAAATCTTTTTTTTACTTTTTAATAATTTTTTTATTTATTTATTTATTTTAAGACGGGGTTTCACCCTGCTGGTCAGGCTGGTTTTGAACTCCTGACCTCAGGTGATCCGCCCGCCTTGGCCTCCAAAGTGCTTGGATTACAGGCGTGAGCCACCATGCCCAGCCTTTCATTATGTCTTACTAAAAACTTTGAAAGTTGTAAAATATCCCCCCAGATGCTCTGGCTTCTGCCCTCAGGTTTAGCTGTTTAGTGCTATAATTACTGACCTTCAATCTCAATTTTTACTTTTGATTTAAACCACGAATGTGATATAAAGTTATTTTCATTTTAAATTTATATGTAGGGTTTTTTGTTTGCTTTGGAAGAGAATGAGAGGTGGGAGTAGATTTTTTTAAATACTTTTTGAAAAATATATAATTGTGTTGCAGTCAAAGGACATGGATCAAAGTTCTCTGCCTTGGGGATTTATGGAGATGTCCTTTGTGTCCTAATCAGAGTCTGTTTTATGACTGTTCCTGGGATATCTGAGAGGAATGCATACTAATCTGTATATTTTATTGTGAAAAGCTTTCAAAATCCTCCCTTCGAGGGTTCTGCTTCTGAGGCCATGTTTAGAAATGCCACTCCCTCATAATTAAATAAGATTCATTTATGTTGTTTTAGCACCTATGTTTTCAGGCTTTATATTTAGAATTTTAATTAACTTCAAATTAAATCTGGCATGAGATAAGGGTCCGCATTCATTTTTTTTATCCAAATGGTTATCCAGTCAACTGTGGCTTCTAAATGATCAAGTCCTGTTCACCCTTCACCCAACTTCATACAAGAATAAATCCTGTCAATACACGTGTGTCTATTTCTGAGCTATCCAACATATTTTACATCTATTAATACAATTCTTCCTTATTACTCTTATGTAACAATTTCGTAGCTGGTAACATTTATTTTTTTTTTTCATTAGGTTATAAAAAAGTAGTCAACTGACACATTTGGTTGGAATTGTTTTAAATATATGGAAAAATAAAGAGAATCAACACCCTCAATAATGTCTTTCCTTTGAGACATTTAATAGCAAATCTCTAATCATTGATGCCTATACATAACACTGCCTCCAGTGTCCCTGAACAAATGTGTTCTATAGAAATATTAATTTTAGATAGTGATGGAGGAGGAATGTGTCGTATACATACTGCCTTCACCTTACATTTTACCTAAGCTCCTTTTAGATAAATTGGAACCATTTTCTCATTAATAGTCATAAATTTGAAGTGAACCCAAAAGATCAGTTGACCTTGTATCCAATTTCAACCCCAAAAAATGAGTTAAGATCGACTATTCTAAACTCCAAAATGTTAACCACCTGCCAACATTTAATTGACTTAGATCTAACACTTGTGTTCTGCAGGTCAATTCATTTAGTTACCAGAATGTACATTTTTGTAACTAATGTATCTTGGAAGTTTCATTAGGAAATGGCATTGCTTAAAATTAATCATTTTCTGGATGAGTTATTGGAAGGTTTTATGGTCACAGGGAGTGACTGTAAATACTTACTCAGAATGTTTCCAACATCACTGCAGCCACACTTCACGGTTCAGAACTCTGAAGCTGTAGCCCCTATTTCTCCTGTGTTTCAAGCATATCTGAGCTGTTTTCTTAATCCTGCTCAATGTGATTCTTTGTTCCACTGCTGAGTAAGGACTGAATGGTCTTTTTTTCAGGAACAAGTATTTTCAGGCATTATAATTTTCTTCAAGACAGGCCAACCCACCATTTGTGTTTTTGAACATTTGGATCCAATCTCCTTTGGGACACGCATCAATTTTGCTCCAGGTTTTTCCATATTATCACCTTAAACTGTTTCTCAAAACGTGCCCCAAATGCCATGGTGAGACGTGTTTCCTGGGCCTCTGTTGTCTTACATGATTCCATTGAGCTAATTAGACAAAGGAGACCCTCTGGATGGTCTCCACAAAAGCATGGCTTGGAGAGCCAGACGATACATTTTTTAAAAACTGTGGTAAAATACTTATAACATTTGTCATCGTAATCATTTTTAAGTGTACAGCTCTTAGTGTTAAGTATAATCACATGTTTGTGCCACCAATCTCCAAATCCTTTTCATCTTGTGAAACTAAAGCCCTTTATCCATTAAAGAACTCCCCACTTACCCTCTACCCAGCCCCTGGCAACCACCATTCTACTTTTTATGAACTTGACCACTCTAGGTACCTTATTATAAGCGGACTCATACAGCATTTGTCTTTTTGCAATTGTCTTATTTAACTTAGCATGATGTCCAAAAGGTTCATCCACATCATAGTGTATGTCAGAATTCTTTCCTTTTTAAGAATAAATAATATTCCATTCTGTGAATATGCCACATTTTCTTTTTCTGTTCATCTGATGATTGCTTCCACCCTTTGGCCACTGAGGATAATGCTTTATGGACATAAGTGTACAAACATCTCTTTAAGATCCTGCTTTCAAATCTTTTGAGATCCTGCTTTGAAATCTTTTGGCTATATATTCAGAGGTGGTATTGCCAGATCCTATAGTATTTCTGTTTTTAATTTTTTGGTAAACCACCATACTGTTTCCTAGCAGCTGCACCTATTTGCATTCCCACCAAGAGTGCACAAAGGTTCCAATTTCTCTGCGTCCTCACCAACACTTCTTATTTCCTATATTTGTTGTTTTATAGTAGCCAGGGTGTGAGGTGACATCTCATTGTGGTTTTGTTTTGCATTTTCCTAATGATCACTGATGTTGAACATCTTTTCATAGGCTTGTTGGCCATTTTGTTTCTTCTTTGAATAATGTCTCTTCAACTTCTTTGAATATTTCTTAATCAGGTTGGTTGGCTTCTTTATCACTGAGTTGTAGGAATTCTTTATATGTTCTGGATATTAACTTCTTATTAGGTGTATGATATACAAATATTCTCTCCCATTCCATAGGTTATTTTTTTACTCTGTTGATTGTGTCCTTTGATGAACAGAAGTTTTTAATTTTGATTTAGTCCAATTTATCTATTTTTGCTATCTATTTGCCTGTGTGTTTGGTGTCATACTCAAGAAATTATTGCCAAATCCAACATATGATGCATTTGCTATTTCTTCTAAGAGTTTTGTAGTTTTAGCTTTATGCTTAGGCCTTCAATCCCTTTTGAGGTAATTTTTTTATATGGCATGAGGTAAGAGTTCAACTTCATTCTTTTGCATATGAATATGCATTTTTCCAACAAACATCATTTGTTGGGAAAATTGTCCTTTCTTTCATTGAATAATCTTGGCTTCTTTTTCAAAAATTATTTAACCATATATGTGAGGGTTTATTTCTGGGCTTTCTATTCTAGTCCATTTGTCTACATCAGTTTGATGTATCACACCACTTTGATTATTGTAGCTTTGTGGTAAGTTTTTAAATCAGGAAGTATGAGACCTCCAACTCTGTTCGTTTTCAGGATTGTTTTGGCTAGAAGGGGAAGACTGCATTTCTAGCAAGTGGGAAAAAGGCAGGCTTTCCCTCTGGGATGCAGCCCTGCACAGGAGCATCCAGCACACTGAGCAGAGCTTGTCCCTCATCTGAGAAACGGGGGAAGAGGTCTGCCTGCACACCCAGATACTGAGGCCTTGCCACTCAGCAAATGCTGCGTCAGGACAAAGGACACAGTCATTCTTCTAAATCTGGTCAACTCTTCCTTTACTGATGCCAGAATATCAAAGTTTTTACCATTCCGATTAGACATTGAAGTATACAGAGTTGCTCTGATGTTGTATAGATGGGCTTTGATTTCTCTTACTTTTCTGTGGCTCCTGTAGTTTATGTGGAGGTAGCCTGTAGAGGGCTACTGGCAGCATTTGTTCATTATTCTTGCTGTAGGAGGTTGGCGCAGAGGTGGTCTCCTCACCACGACCCAAGGGGAAGCTTCTCTCTGACATTAGTGCACTGGAACAAATACCATCCCCAAGCACTGTTTGTATTCATGAACTGATCCTCTTTTGCTGATCTTGTAACAAATGCTCTTTATGTGTTTCAATCGGCTCTTGAAAGACTTCTAGGTAAATGTGCAACCCAGCTTAAGCAAATGTACAGGACTTTCTGGCTTATCTCTTTGAGTGCCAACTTTAGTTAGTCCTGTTATATTTATAAGTGGCATCCATACTCTTTAGAGAGACAAGAGGCTTGCACATATACTTCATTTCTTAAAATAGCTGTATTTGACAATTAAGAGAAAAAATGTATTAATAAGGGTCATTTGGTTGCATTTAACAAAACCTGATTCAAACCATTTATGTAAGAAATAGGGTTTCATTGGCCCTAAAACTGGGAGAAATGGATAGATGCAGGGCCTCAAAAGATGTTGTCATGGCTGTCTCTCTCATTTCCTTTCTCTGCCTCTAACTTTTGTTTCCTCTGTGCTGGCTGAATTTACAGTAGGCTTTTCTCTCAGGTGGCAGATTGGGTCCAGAAGGATTAACTTGTAGGCCACTTTCTTAGCAATCCCAGTGAGTTAGCAGCGTCTCCTTCCCAGTGGCTCCAGCCTAAGCCCTAGGTAGGGTTCTCATTGGCCTATCTTGATCCACGTGTCCACCCCTGGGCCAGTCCTATAGCAAGAGGAGGCAGTGTTCTGGGTAGCCAGATCTGAGTCACATGGCTCACACGTGTAGGGGCAGGGTCATGACACTAAACTTCATAGGTTGGACATGAGGGCTGGGAAACTGGGATGCTATTGACGAAAAATGTAGAAAGGGATGCTGAGCAGGAACAAATTAATTACTGATTTTCTCCACAACATACCTTAAAAAAAAAGATTTCTCAACAAGAGCAATCTCATTTCCCTTCATACAGGGAACTCTTTTACAATATTCTTACCAGATGTTTTATCTAGTTTCCCTTTGAACACACTCCAGAATGAAGACCTCAGCACCTCCAGTTGTCTTCTATTCTAATGTTAAACAGAGCTGCTTGTCAGAAAAATATTCCTTATCTCAACCAATCTGAGTTTTCCTGTAATTTCTAAGGAATTGTCCTAACTCAGCCCATCAGAACCTTATAAAATAAAATAACCTCATCTTCCCAAAAGGGTAATGAAGCATTTGAGTCCAATTTCAGCATGACTTTTATATTTCACATTCTACCTTCTGAAGATTTCTGATACCGTCTCCATCCCCACCAAGTATATTCTTTTCACCTCCAATGGACTCCAATAGTCTTTTGCACTTCACCTGCCACTAAGGCTTCTTCCCTGTATTTATTATAACCCTAAATTATTTCATGGCTCATATGTTGGAAATAGTTTTAATATACTGGTTACAATCTGCTTCTCTCTCCCATGGTAACCCCAAAAGAGGGTTGTTTTTACAAGTCACATTCCAATTTTGGTTAATATTAAGCTTAAAACACTAGTAGCTACCATTTATTGATTGCCAGATTCTTTATAAAATGTATCTGTAATCCCCACAATAACTCTCAATCTTTATTATTGTAATTTGTTATCATCATCATCATTATTATTGCTATCCCATTTTACAGATGAGAAAGCTGAAACTCAGTTTAAGTAACTTAGAAAGTCAAATTAAGTCAGTGGTCAAATTGATATTTGAGCTCAAGTATCTATGACTGCAAAACTAAGTTCTTTCTATCACACTCCCATCTCCATGGTCGATGTCCATGGAGACCATCAATCTGTTTCCTGTGAAGTGCTGCCAGTGACTTCATCCGTACCTTTTGCTTGTGCAATGAAGCTGGTGCTCACCATAATATAGGCTGTGCAGAAAAGGGTTAACAGAGCAGGCCTGAGCCTGAGACTGCACTCCTTAGAAAGGCTTGTTTGCAAGGCTGGCCCTTGACAGGCACCTGGGGTCTTGGATTTCAGGAGAGTTTCCATTATTCCCTTATTAGAATGGCTCACTGTGCTTAAACTGTTTGTTCAAACAATATGGTTAATGTTGAATATGTGCTTTCCTTCCTGGTCTGTGGAATTTTTGTATATGTTAGACAGAGGGGTGCCTATATGACAAGCCCACAAGCAAAACCCCAGGCCCTGAGTCTCTAATGAGCTTCCCTGGTAGACATTGAACACGTGTTGTCATATCTTAGGGCTCAAGGAATTAAGCACATCCTGTGTGATTCCTCTGGGATAACACTCCTGGAAGTGTGTGCCTAGTTTCCTCCAGATTTCACCCCATATGCCTTTTCTCTTTGCTGATTTTCCTTCATACCCTTTTGCTGTCATAAATTATAGCCATGAGTATGACTACATGCAGAGACCTCTGAGTCCTCCTAGGATATCACTGAAGGTGGAGGTAGTCTTGGAAACCCCCAACACAGGGACTTTATATTTGTTTCTGTTAAGTGTAATCCTGATACAGTCATTTCAAAATCTCTCAATTTATTTTTTAAATATTTAGCTCTACATGTATTCCTTTAAGGTTTTAATTTTATTTTTTGATAAGAATATTTAATAAGAGAGTGGAAACATAGAATAGAAGTTGTCTCCTGAAGCCTCCCTCTGTGTTGAGACTAAGCTATTAATCACAATGTTAGGATATTTTCCACAAATACTGTTAAAAAGAACATACTTCATTATATTGATTTCCAGTATTTCCTAAGACGTTTTGTCACTTAAAATATTAAGACATGGCCAGGCACAGTGGCTCACGCCTATAATCCCAGCACTTTGGGAGGCTAAGGCAGGCGGATCATGAGGTCAAGAGATCGAGACCATTGTGGCCAACAAGGTGAAACCCCTTCCCTACTAAAAATACAAAGTTAGCTGCGCATGGTGGCACACGCCTGTTGTCCCAGCTACTCTGGAGGCTGAGGCAGGAGAATTGCTTGAACGCAGGAGGTGGAGGTTAAAGTGAGCCGAGATCACCCCATTGTACTCCAGCCTGGGCAACAGAGCGAGACTCCATCTCAAAAAAAAAAAAAAATTGAGACATATAGGCCAAAACATTCTCACTTTTTTTTCCTTCATGTAGTTATGTTACATATATTATTGAATAAAATAATGAGCACTATTCCAAAGTTACTTACTCTTAATGAGTTCATCATTTCCCTCTTGTAATAATCCCATTCTTACTGTAGATGATAATTAATTATTTAGTTAGTTATGTGCTAACTTTTTTGAATTGTATCATGACAGAATTTGTACCTTATCATTTTTAGAATATGTTGATTTTCCCCATTTTAATACTCAAGTCATTTTCTCACCTCATCTTCTGCATTTTTTAAAGAAGTGCATTTTATCTAAGTTATCAAATTTGTGGGCATAGAGTTATTCATAATATTCCTTTATCACCATTTTTGTATCCTTGGGATTAGTAGTCATTTCCCCTCTTTCATTTCTCACCCTAAAAATGTGTGTCCCTCACTTCGTTTCTTGGTTAAACTGGCTAGAAGTTTATCAATTTTATTGTTTTTGTTTTGTTAATTTCCTTATTGTTTTCCTATTTTTAATTTCACTGAAGTTCTAATGTTTATTATTTCTTTTCTTTCAGTCACTTTAAGTTTAGATTGCTCTTCTCACTCTATTTTCCTCAGGTAGAAACTTAAATTGTTGATTTCAGATTCTACTTCTATTATAATACATGCATTCAATGCAATAAATTTCTCTCTAAGCATTCCTTTTGATGCATTCCCCAATTTTGATAAGTATCTTTATTTTCATTTAATTCAAAATATTTATAATTTCTCTTGAGATTTCTCCTTTGACTCATGTGTTATTTGCAAGTTTGTTGCTTAATCTCCAAATATTTGATGGTTTTCCAGCTATCTTTCCGTTACTGATTTCTAGTTAATTTCATTATGGTCCAAGTGCATACTTTTTATGAATTTTATTTTTAAAAATTAGTTCAGTGTGTTTCATGAGCCAGTATGGAATCTATCTTGGTAGGTATTTCATATGAGCTTGAGAAAAATGTGTATTCTGCTTTTATTAGATGAAATATGCATGGTCCCTGACTTACAATGGTTCAACTTAAAATTTTTTGACTTTTAGATGGTGTAAAAGCAAAATGCATTCAGTAGAAACATTGTTTCCAGTACCATATAGTCATTTTATTTCTCAGTTTCAGCACAGTATTCAATAAATTATATGAGATATTCAACACTTTATTAAATAGGCTTGACTAGATAGTTTTGCTCAACTATAAGATAAAGTAAGTTTTCTGAGCACATTTTAATTAAGCTAAGTTATCATATCTGGTAAGTTAGGTATAGTAAATGCATTTTCAACTTTGCATATTTTTAACTTAAATGGGTTTATCAGGATGTAACTTCATAGTAAGTCAAGAAGCATCTGTAGTCTATAAATTTGATTAGATCCGGTTAACTGATGGTATTATTCAGTTAAATGATGGTTTTACTGATATTCTGTCTGCTGGATGTGTCCTCTTCTGATAGAGGAATGTTGAAGTCTTCAACTGTAATAGTGGACTGATCTATTTCTTCTTGCAGTTCTACCAAATTTTGCCCTATGTATTTTGATGCATTGTTGTTAGACACATGCACATTAAAAATGATTAGATCTTCTTAGAGAATTTACCCTTTATCACTATATAACATCCTTGTTTATCCCTGATGATAGCATGGTATATCTTTCTCCATCCCTTTGCTTTTAATCTATCTGTGTGTATATTTAAAATGGGTATGTAATAGACAACATATAGTTTAGTCTTGTTTTTTTTTTCATTGTATCAGTTTTTGTCTTCTGGTTTGTAGATCTATATTTTTGACATTTAAAATGATGATTAATATAATTGGACTAATATTTAACATATTTTTTATTATTTTCTATTTGTTGCGCCTTTTTGTTTGTTTTTATTTTGTCTCTCACTTCTGCCTTCTGTGTTAACTGAGCATTTTTTACGATTTCTTTTTTAATGATTACTCTTGAATTTGCAGTAATCTAAGTCCACTTTCAAATAACACTATACTTCTTCACATGTAGTGTGTATCTTGTAACAGAGTAGTCCCAACTTCTTCCTCCCATGCCTTCAAACATTGTACCACCTACCCATAAGCTAGTCACCCAACGCACTGGTGCTATTACTATGTGAATCGTTATTTATTAGAACAGTGAAGAATAAAAAACAAAATCCTTAAAATTTTACCTGTACTTATTCCTTTTCTAATGTTTTATTTCTTTCTGTAGATCGAAATTTCTGACATATAATTTTTCAACTTCTCTCTGAAGAACTTCTTTCAACATTTCAGGCAATTCAAGCCTACTGGGGACAAATTCTCTCAATTTATGTTTCCCTGAAAATGTCTTTGTTTCTTCTTTACTTTTGAAGAATAATTTTGCAGTACACAGAATTTTTGGTTGATGGTTTTTATTCTTTCAATACTTTAAATATTCCACTTCACCTCTCTTCTGAAGAGAAGTCTGATATAATTCTTATCTCTGCTCCTCTACAAGTAAGGTGTTTTATTCTTTCGGCTTCTTTCAAGATTTTCTCTTTGTCTTTAGTTTCCTGAAGTTTGAATATGATGTGCGTAAGTGTTGATTATTTTGGTATTTATCTTGTTTGGTGTTCCCTGAGTTTCCTGGACCTATGGCTTGGCACATGTCATTAATTTTGGAAAATTCTCAACCATTATTACTTCAAATATTTCTTCTGGTCCTTTCACAAATTATGTAATTCTCATTGTGCGTATATTACACCTTTTGTAATTGTACTACAGTTCTTGAATATCTTGTTCTTTTTTTTCATTTCATTCTTATTTCCTTTCCCTTGCATTTCAGTCTGGGGAGATTCTATTGACACAGCTTCAGGCTCAGTGATTCTTTCCTCCAAGGGTCCAGTCTACTGGCAAGCCCATCAGAGGCATTTTTCTCTACAACAATGTTTTTGATTTCCAAAATTTCCAGTGGATTCTTTCTTAGAGTTTACATTTTTCTACTTATATTATCCATTTGTTCTTGTAATCAGTCACTTTTTCCATTAGAACCCTTAGTATATTAATAATTCTTAATTTAAATATCTGTTCTGATAATTTCAAAATCTGCATCATACTTGAGACTGGCTCCGTTCTTTGCTTTGTCTCTTTGTATTACGCCCTTTCTTGCCTTTTAGCATGCTTTGTAATTTTTCATTGAGAAACATTTGTTGTGTATTGCAGAATAGAAATTGAGGTTAGCAGGCCTTTAGCCTGAGGCTTTGGCTTTACCTGGTTACGAGTTGTCGCGTCTGTGTCTACTCCTTGTAATCTGAGGCTTCAATTTCTTCTGGTATCCTTATTTTTATTTGCTCTATTATCTTTGAGTTTCTTTCTTAAATAAATATTAGTATTGCAGCTCTTTTAATTGTAATCCGCCTGTTATTATCTGGAATCCCTGTTCCCTGCTTCAGCAGCTTCTGCTCCCAGCAAACTGTAATTCTCTGCATTCGCCTGTTTCTTCACTTTGGGGGGCATCATTTTGTTCTGTGAGCTCAATTCTCTGATGAATCTAAAAAGATATGTTGATTTTATTTGGTCATCTTTTTTAGTTATGATTCTTCAAGTGACAATAGGCAAAGCTTTGCTCTAAGGTCATGCCTGTAGTCTTTTACTACACTTTCAGTAACATTTACTTGTATCTTAAGATACATGCAAAATAATCATGTATACCGTTTCTATGTTATTGCCGTAGGCTAAAATGTCTCCTTAATTCCCCTTGCTCTACCATTTCTATGTTGTCAGATAGCCTGTGACTGTCATTGAACTGGGGCTAGGGGGTGGGGGTTAGGAAACAAATGACAGAAAAACAGGTTATAGGAGGAGAAATTTGGCCGGTGATGAATCCTGCTGGGGTTTTCTATTTGGTGCCTGTCATCTATACTGACCTATAGAGTTAGTCATCAACTCTGAGGCCTACTCCTAGCTTTAGTAGCTATGCTTTAAGCAATGTTTTTAAAATCAGAAACCCAGCTAGGGAGTCCCTTGACAATCTTGGATGGGTTCTGGTATCTAAAGAGTATGCTATTGGTTATAATTCTTACTTTTCATTAGTAAGAATCTATTTCTTATAAAAATGATTAGATTTCTCTGATGTCCAGCCACAGCCTGGAGCAAACCCTTCAAGACAATGCTGGCCAAACCATTTGGCCCAACAAGCTAGAAAGCCAACGCTGCCCGGGCGTGCCTTCTGACCCTGACTCCTTTCCCAGGCTGTGGGAAGCACAAGAGTTGGATGTAAGTTTCAGCAGAGATGGAAGCTGGGCCTGTGTTCCTCTCAGGGAAAGAAGTTGATGACCATGAGACAATTAGCTCATAATGCAATCAATTAGCACCTTTGGTTGTTGGCTGAAGTCTGGAATTCACCCAGGGGTGAGTATTTGGCCTTTCCTTCTCTGATGTTTGGCATATCTCTGCTTCTAACTCTTGGCCTGGGCTGTTCTCTCTGCTTGGGATGCCCGGCCTGCACTCCCTGCCGCAGGCTTTCTCCTTCAATACTGTGCCCAACATCCATGGACCTGTGACACCCTTCCTGGCCACCCAAACCTGACTTTAATCTTCCTCAGAGAAGGATAGCGACCCTCCCAACCAGGACTGTTTCTCCTGTGTGTAAGACAATGCTCAACCTTTCCTAATCAGCCTGTTCTTTGGATGAACTAATGAAGTATATGTCTTTGAGCTTATACTCTTCAGAGAAATATTTGCCCATCTGTCGTACTAGATGAAAAACTCTTTGAGAAGAAAGACTATGTCTCTTATCTCAATTTTCCCACAGCCTAGCCCAGAACCTGGCATATAACAAAGGTTCGGCACAAATTCTTGGAGTAAATATAAAATGAATGAATGAGACAGTGATGGGGTACTTTGTAGAAAACCTCATCTCATAGGTCAGCTGTGGAGACTTCTCACTGCTGCCCTGCTACTTCCGCCTCTTTCTTATGACCAGGAAGCACTGATCCTCACTGTCTTGTTTGTCAGCGAAGGGCCAGTGGCCAAGACCATATTGCCAAGAGCTTAGGAAGAACAAAAAATCACTGCTGGGGTGTGGCCTCCTTCACCAGGGAGTCACCAAGACAGAGAGTTTCTGTATTTCAGCTGAGCACACAGGAAGAAAGAGAGGCCAAGCTTACAGTAGTCGGTGAACCACAGGCAGCATCTTCTTTGCTCAGTTGCCATTTGGCTATGGTTGGACCCCTCATGGCCCGTGGGGCCCACTGCTGTGCTGTGGGAGTGCTGTCGCTTTGTATTAGTCAGTTCTCACTCTCTAATACAGACATACCTGAGACTGGGTGATTTATACAGCAAAAGAGGCTTAATGGACTAATAGTTCCATCATGGCAGAAGGCAAAGGAGGAGAAAGACATGTCTTACATGGCAGTAGACAAGAGAGCTTGTTCAGGGGAACTCCCATTTATAAAATCATCAGATCTCATGAGACTTACTCACTATCACAAGAACAGTATGGGGGAAACTACCCCCATGATTCGATTATCTCCACCTGGCTCCTCACTTGACACATGGGGATTATTACAATTCATGGTGAGATTTGGGTGGGGACACACCAAACCATAGCACTTCCAGATGCCCCACGAGAAATGAGAATATAAGTGTCTAGACCAGAGCAGCTCATCCATGGTTCCAAGTAGACATGCACACACAGGGCCAGAACCTGTGGACACCTGTTCATGCCTGAGTTATTACGTGTGGCCCCATATTACTCTCTAGTGTTCCAGTCTGGATGATTAATTACGTGGCCACCCTATGCACCTCCCACGTATTCTTTTTACCACCACCGTTATGCACTGGAACATTTTTAAACCAATCCCAGATACCACATTTTATCAGAAGCTGCTTCCTCTTTTAATGTCTAATAGATAGAAACACAAAAAGTGACTGCAATGTCTTTATCCTATTTAACAAAATAATCAGTAATTCCTTCATATCATCAGATATCTCCTCAGTGTTCGAGTTTTTCCAATTGCCTCTAAATGACTTGTATCAGTTGGCATCCAAACAAGGCCACACATTGCATTTGATGAGTATGTCTATTAAATCCCATCTGCACCTTTTTTACGTTTTACTTTGCCTCTTTCTTTTGCCATTTATTTATTAAAGAAAGCAGGCCAATTGTCCTGTAAATTTTCCCATGCTCTAGATTTGACATCCTTTGGTGACATTTAACACACTATTCTATCCCCTGATTTCCTGTAAATGGTAGCTAGCTCTAGACAATTAATCTGGTACAGGTTTGTGGTTTTTAGAATAATATTTCATGTGCACTTCTTATTGTACCACATCAGGAAACACTGAATGTCCAATTGTCCTTCTTTTCATGATGTTAGGGTTGCTGAGCGGGTTCAGGTGTTGGTAGCCTCATCCCCCTATCAGACGACTCCCCACCAAAATTTCTCTTAGAGATTTCTATAGCATAGCCATTAGATCATTGCCTAAATCCATTATCTTATGTTATAAATATGCGATTTTCTGTGGATCTCCTTTCTTCACTTGCATTAGCCAGTGTCTTCTATAAAGAAGCAATTATCTGGCTGCAGTTTGTATAGGAAATGCAGGATAAATGTTTAATTTTTTTCTTTTAATTATAAATTTTCAAAATAATGAATTGATTATATAGCAGTATTGAAACATGATCAATAATGGTTTTGCTTTTTTTTTTTTTTACTATAATTAGAATTCATAAAAATATTAAACCTGTGTTTTGGATTTTAATCCATTGCAACATTACTACTTTGGGTGTTGAGTCACCCCATCTCAGGCCAGGAGTCCTTCAAGTTAAAAGCACATAAAAGCTTATCTTTTACATTTTCTGTTTCAAACCTGGAATCACCCATTTCCACAAGAAGCTCTGAATTTTGTTTTAGTGGGAAATGTAATTTAAAGTTGATAGGTTGTCATTGCTTCTTGATGTGTTCAGTGGACAGAGTTAGAAAACGCACCTTCTTTTTAGAAAAAAAATACATTGTAAGTTCCTGCTGGTATTTTTTACAAATTTAAAATCAGAGGACTTTTATTTAAGTTCTTTTGTTTACATATACATTTCAAAAATAAAGCTGTAGGACCATAAAATGGATTCCATAATAAGATTCTAATATATCAATTGCTTCTTAACACTTAGAAAAAAGAATGGTTATCCCGAAGACCCAGCCTACACTCCTAAACAATAGGTATGATGAACTAGTTTCCTTTACTTTAAACTCAATTATTACCTTTTGGTTCAGGTAATGTGGTTTGGTTTGTTACGGTCCTAAAACATTTTAGGATCATATATTATGAAATCCCAATGATAGCCTTGTGAAATAAGGAATTGATTCAAAATTGGGTAGGTGAGAGAACTCTTAGATTGTACAAAGTTGTACAATAAGCAATATAAAGTCTGACATCTAGTTTCACAGAGTGGGTTATGTTATGTTCGTGTCACACAAAAAAATCCTTAGGATTTTTTAGACTCTGCTAATACCAATGAAGGAGAAGGATTAGGGCCTAATCAAAGGCAAATCTACGAAAATGAAACGGACACCTGGTGCAAGGGAGCTGAGGCCATCCCATGATCAAGAAATGAGGGCAATAATTCAAAATAGATAGGCAGCCAATGTCCATTCATGATCAACTCTTTTGGCAAACTAGAAATAAAAAGGAACTCTTTTAATCACACAAAGGGCATCTATGAAAAACCTACACCTAACATCAGATTTTGTGATGAAAAATTGAATGCTTTCTCCCTAAGATCTGAAACAAGATAAGGCTTTCCACTCTCCCCTCTTCTATTCGATGTTATTCTACTGGAAGTTCTAGCAAGGGCAATAAGGCAAGAAGAAAGTAAAGACCCAAGATTTAAACAGAGTAAGTAAAACTGTCATTTTTAAACAGAAGACAATTATGTACTTAGAAAACTCTATGGAATCTATTAAAAAAAAAACTGCTGGAACTCATATGCACTGAAAAATTTAGACCTCTCCATTTTGTTGATTGCAAATCATACATTATCAACAACCACCAACAATATAACAGGCCAAAAAAGTGGCACTTATTTTGTGTTTTGACAAGTGAATATGCTAGGATATGGATTTGCAAGTTTGCTTATAGAACTAATCTGTAATGAACAAAAGTGACATTATTTGAGAAATAAAATTATGAAAAAATTATTTAATGGCTGTAGTGCAGTTCTGAGTCACTGAGAGATATAACGTTGAGGCATCATTTTTACATGAATTCACTCTTAAGTATTTAAATAAAACAGATGCTATTATCAAATCATATTCCCTAAAGTGTAGCACCTGTAGACAGTAATAAATTTAACCTCTAAGGCAATTGATAATTTAACTTCTAATATCAATTTTCCACAGATGTGTGTGTAAGAGAGAGAGAGAGAGAGAGAGAGAGTGTGTGTGTGTGTGTGTGTGTGTGTGTGTGTGTAGTGAGAGCAAGAGCTAGAAAAAAGAGGAGATGAAGGGGAAGAAGCCAGGGAGAGAGGGAAGGAGGGGAAGAGAGAAAAACAGAAACAGAGAGAGTGTGTTGTAAATGCAGAGCATTTTAAAACCTCTCTGTGTCATTGTCACGCATAGAAAAACCACATGTGCATGCTGCTTTCGTGCTCTCAAACCTGTGCATGAACGTATATGAACAAGTGTGCAAAACCCCCTTTTCCATACAGTGCTTTTCACTTTTTAAGTGTTTTAACATAAATGGCTTCATTCTATTTGATAGATGAAAAATGCTGATACACTTGAAATGCTTGCCCAGAATCAAATACGGACTGAGTAAGGAATCTACATTTCACTTGCAGGTCCTCACCCCCTTAGCCTGTTCTCCCTGAGCTTCACCATTCACAGGGAGACAGGACTCAGGGTACAAGGAAGCCAGAAGCTGCCTGCTGCCGCTTCTAGCAGTGCAGGATGGCGAGGCACGGATATTAACGAAAATCCTCAGGAGAAGAAAAGGCAGATTATACTTGTGACTTGTGTTATTTGTGAGCAAGATATAGTGTTTGTTGATGGCAACATAGGAGATAGAGGTTAGGAAATCTAATTACAAAAAAATAAAATGCCAAAACATGTTCCCAAAGCCCTCATTCAAGACAGGGAAAAAAAGAAAACACCTGTGAAATTCTAATCATCAAATGAAAATTCCTGATCTAAAATCCAGGAGGTTTCTCCTCCACATTTGGGATCAGTTAAATTTGTAAACATACCAAAAGGCATTTGCACTTCGCAGCATGTTCTGCCAGTGACAGCAGAGAAGGCAAAAAATACCGAGGGATTAATCAGGGACAGAAGTAATTAAAGCCAGAAGGGATCAAATGGCCCACAGGTCAAAGGGAATTAAAATCTGAGCACAACCGTTACATAAGGGGGTAAAAATAAAATGCACATTGCTGGAACATTTAACTGCAAATATATTGCAATTACTAGAAAGGTTTGAGCAAAACTCCTTGGTCTACAAATTTGGAGAAAAGTTTGTAAATGAAGGCAACACAGGGAGCATGCCCTGCACTTCAGGGTCCATTGTCCAAGTGTCTACTGAGTTTTTTCTCAGTCCACAAAAACGGCAAACTTCCTGAAGAAAGGACGTGCATTTCTGCATTTATTTCTCTATTGGTTCTACATGACGCTTTATAAACCTGACTGCATGCCTGATGATTATCTCAGTTTAGTATTCTTGGCCACATTCCAGTGAGATAAGCAGTCCCTGCACCCACCTTGTGAATGATAAGGATGAGATTGCAGAAGTCATTTTTCTAGACTGCGCAGCCTGAGAAAAGCATGGCCCGGCCTGGCACTCTGAGCCTGGGAACTGGGAACCCTGCCCAAGCCTCCAGGCCGCCCTGCCTCACTGCCTGGCTTGGAGCCCTCTCTGAGAAGTTTGCCTTTCTCTCCATCCAGGTTCCTTGCCTGCTGTCAGCGACCTCTTCAGTCTCCACCCTCCGCATAGACCAGCAAAGTTGCTGAGAAGCCAATAAAGCATGTGCCTTCCACCCGTCCCGCTTAGGTCCCAGTGTCACAGCCCAAGACAGGCAGGTCAGCCAAGGAGAAAGCTCCCTGCCAACCTCTCAAGTGGTCAGCACCTGGTACGGGCCCCTTGGCTTAACAGTTCTCTGTTTGTTGTGACTTTCAGTTTTCTCTGCCACAGTGTTGGGGTAATGCTTCCCCTTCTGATTGCTCTGAAGATTGTGAGAAATACAAAGGTGAAGTAGAAGAGGTATTGATGTTTTCCCTCACTCTTTACCCACCTCCTCAGCACGCATACACACATGTGCACACACATACACACACACGCACACACACACAGCTACCACAGTTTACCAGAAATTCAAAGCAGGGAACAGTAAAGCCATTTTCAGTTTCAAAAAGCACTTCACGAATTTCACTTCAATGGCTGGGAAAGGCAAGCAGCTACCTCCAGCTGCACCCTCTCCCATCCACCCGCATCCTCCTGAACCCTGCAGCCAGTCTCCTGCCAGGAACCTGCCCCTTCTGCAGGAAGAGCCCATTCTAGAACTCCACTCCCAGCCCCTGTCCTGCTGTGTAACTGGAGCATGATGTCCAAGGCGGAACTTTGGGTGGGGCATCAGTGTGCAGAAATTTAGCTGAGGCTTCTTCCCCTTGCCCTTGAAGGAGTGCTGACCCTGCCCCACGCACTGGGGGGCATTTTCTTGGATGCCCATGAATTGGCCTGCTCATTTGAGCCTTTCACAGGGGAGTGAGAGAAGACATAGAATGGGATAAGGGTCAAGGTGGGCAGGCCAGGCCAGGAAGCACTGCCCAGGGACAGCTGCAGTCTGCACTGGCTCAACTGGGGCATAAGGAATGGCCATGCCCAGTGGCACAAGCCAGGCATCAGGGCCTCCATCCTCAGTGGGAGAGTCCCTCGGAACACCTGCTCTGCTCCCTACCCCACACCTAAGGTTCACAGGCTGAGTTTATCAGAAGTCCTTCACTGAGTGAGTGCCAAGCATGGGGCCAGCAGAGATGGTGAGTGCAAATTTCATTTGAGTCACAACTTGTGAAACGTTAAGTTAATACTTTCCAGAAGATATCACCAGGTCTAACTCAGATGGCAGGAAAGCTGGCTCACTTGACTCCGCTGCTTATGCTGGGGTCCTGGAGGCCGTGGAAACCATATTGCCTCACTTTTTCCCACGTGGGGCTTTCTGTGGTCTGGGTGCATGCTAAATCTCTTTAACAGGAAAGTTCATTTCTCAAAACGTAAAAATTCCCAAACAGAATCAGACTAAGTTGTCCTGCATTAAACAAAATTGTTGATCCTTTTATTTGGGCTTGGGGAAGCCAGCAAGGGGGTGAACACATGTGTACAAAAATAGGCAATGGAGTCCACTCCATGTGTGTAAGCAATCCTTAAGGAGTTTATAAACTGCTCTGCACCTTCAATCAGGCTTCCTGGGCTTCAGCGCTATGCTGTGGGGGCTTCCCTGGTCCCACCCAGGCACGCTGGCCACACAAACCTGCTGGTATGGAGGTGGACAGGGGCCGTGGTTGGAGGAAACACTCTGGAGGATACCAAAGGGCATGTACAAGGCAAAGGATTCTGTTCCAGGAAAAGCTGAGCCCTGAGAGAGGTACTGCCAGGCTGCCTCCCATGATAATAGGGAGTTCAAGGAGCCCATATCTGTCAGGGAAGGATCCAGAATCTCATGAACTGGGACTCTCGCCAGTGTGGGGGTCTTCCCAAATGCCCCCGGCTGAAGCCATGTTGCATCTGCACTTGCCTCCAGCATCAGCACATAGGTCATGCGTTTAAAGCCCACCGATCCTGATTCTCCGACTTGTCCCCAGGTCGGACCTGCATCCACAGTGGGCTGGACCTCCCTGTGGGAAGGTTAACAGCATCGTGATGTGCACCTCCACACTCCTAACGCACCGCCCTGTCAGTCCCGTGCTCAGGCCACACCCCTTGTTGTTACCCGTGGCTCCCGGCTTCCTCTCTCACCCCTCATCCAGCCTCAGCAAATCCTATTGGCTCCATCTCCAAAACATAGCCAGACTCTGACCACTCATGGCCCCTGCCGTCCCCAACTAGTCAAGCCATCCTCTCTAGTGTGTTACTGAACAAGCCTCCAAAGTGCTCTTCTCATTCCTGCCCTTGCCTCTTCTCCGTCTGCTCTCCACACAGCAGCCAGAATGACCATTTCTGAAAGTTAAAGTAAGACTCACCCCTGCTGTCAGGTTGCTGATGGCTTTCCGGCTCACTCACCGAACTCCTCTGTTCTCATCTCCTGCCTGACCCTTCCTTGAACCTGTCAGACATGCATCTGCTTTGGCCTTTGCACTCCGTGTTCCTTCTGCCTGAAATGCTGATTGCTTTACTTCCTTCAAGTCTCTATTCATAAGTTCTCTTCTGAATGAGGCCTGTTCTGCTCGCTTTGCTGGGAATTCCCAGCCCCCATCTAACATTTATATCCTCTTTTCCTGATTCATACCTTGTTATCAGCATTTAACAATATATCTAATAAAATATATTTTTTGCTTATGTATCATGAATGTTTTCCTGTCTGCTCTGCAGAATGTGAGACTCCAAGACAGGAACTTTAACTGCTTTGTTTACTTCTATATTTGCAGTTTCTAAGCAGTGCCCTGAACAGAGCAGGTGCTCACACATTTGTGGATGAATGAATGAATGAATGAATGAATAACTCTATCTACCCAATACTCAGCAAGTCCCAAGGGCTTTGGCCTGATTTATTCCCAGGGATCCAGTCCTGATTTCAATTTCCCTGAACACCGGAAGTCTGTGAGAATAAGACTTCCATTTTCCAGGAAGATGGAGTAGACATATTTTCCCTATTCCTGCTAAGTATAATGAAAAACCCTAGACATTATATATAAAACAAATGTAAAAAGACTCTGAAAGGTAGCGAGAAGAAGGCCACACAGCCAGAGACCATGGGACTTAAGGAATAACCTGACAGTGAGTTTCTTATTGCCTCATATATTGCAGATTGGGTATTTGGAATGTCAGCAATCTGGAACTGCTAACTAGTGAAGACAAAAAAGAAAAAAGGCCAAAGAAAAGCCAGTTCTTTCTAGCCAAAAGAACCAGGAAAGGGAAAACACAGCAAGACAGAAAACATTTAGGAAAAAAAAAATGCCAGCCAAACACAGAAAAACCATGGCTACACCTCCACTCACACGAGCCAAGGCTAAGCAGGGAGACTAGACTTCTGCCCTTGCTGTGTTGTTATGAGGCATCCCCATCTCCCTTGCCAGGTGGTAAAAATAAAGGCTGAGTTGGGAGCCAGGGTTTGCATCCCTGCTGGGCAGTAACAAGTCCCCTGCTTCTTCGTGTTTGTGGAGACAATGTGGGGAACCTGAACTCCATTTCTGCCCAGCAGTAACAAAGAGCCCTTTCCCCAGCCTAGGTGTCAAAAAAGGTCAAGTGGAGAACCTAGTTTTCCATCCCTAATTGGTAATAACATGGCAGTGCCCCCACCTCCTCACCCACTGGATACATGGCAGAAGAAGCCTGCTAAACCCATTATTTAAATAAGATTCATAGTCTTATAATACCCAAATGTCTATATTTCAATCAAAAGTCCTTCATACACCAAGAACCAAAAAGAACTCAAGATGAATGAGAAGACGATCAACAAACACCAATACCGAGATGATACAGCTGTTAGAATTATCCTTCAAGAATTTTAACACAACCATTATGAAAAGTGCTGCAATTAGCAATTAAAAACAAGCTTGAAACACAGGAAAATAAAGAAGTTTCAGCAAAGAAATCCAAAAATCTCAGTGAAGAAAGAGGATAAAAAGAAGAATCCAATGAAAATTTTAGAACTAAAAAAATGCAATAACTGAAATATAAAATTCAGTGAATGGGCACAACAGCAGAATGTAGAGGACGAAAGAAAACAAATCAACAAACTTAAAGATAAAACAACAGAAATTACTCATTCTGAACAACAAAGAGGAAACAGACTGAAAAAAATTATCAAGGCCTCATCTGCATGTATGATTATAACAAAACATTTAACGTGTCATCAAAGTTCTAGAAGGAGAGGGGGATCATGGAACTAAAAATGTTTTCAAAAAACAATGGTAAAATTACCAAATGTGGCCAAAATAACCTATTAATTTAGATACTGAAGAAGCTGAATGAATTTCAAATGTGACAGATTCAAAGAAATTCACTCCAAGAGACAAACTTCTAAAATCGAAAGACAAAGAATCCTGAAAGCAACAAGAGAAAAACAGCACATTGTCTACATGGGAAAAATAATTTAAATTATAGTGGATTTTTTATCAGAAACCATGGAGACCCAAGGGAGGGGCAAAACATTTTTCAAATCATGTAAGAAAAAAAAACTGTTCACCCAGAACTCTATACTCACCTGAAATATTCCTAAGTAATCAAGGAGAAATAAAGATTCTCTCAAAGGAAAACTAAAAGAAGGGAAATAAAAATTACATTGAAAATGAAAATTATAATGCAACATATCAAAATTCATGGGATGCAATTATTCACTTCCAAGACTAAAATTTTTACATTACATGCTCACATTAGAAAATAGAAAAAGTCTCAAATCAATAACTAAATTATCATCTTAAAATCAAAATAAACTCAAAGCAAGTAGAGGGAAGGAAACAAAGACAAGAGCAAGGATCAGTGGGACAGAAAAACGGTACAGAACTTTATTGAAAGTAAAAGCTTGCTCTTTGCAAAGGAAAATAAAATTGATTAATTTCTAGCAAAACTTAAAAAGAAAGAAGGCGTTCCAATATACCAGTACCAGTTGAGTATCCCTTATTCCAAATGCTTAAGACCAGAAATGTTTTGGATTTGGGACTTTTTCAGCGTTTGAACTATTTGCATTACACTTACAGTTCAAAATCCTTAATCCGAAAATGCAAAATCTAAAATGCTCCAATGAGCATTTCCTTTTAGTGTCAAGTCAGTGTTCAAAAATTTTCAGATTTTGATGCATTTTGGATTTTGACATTTTTGATTAGAGATATTCAAACATATCGGAAATGAAAAGATAACTATAGACCCTGAAGACACCAAAAAGATAATGAGCACTATGAACAACTCCACACATGTAAATTTGACAAGATAGGTAAAATGGATAAATTATTTAAAAAATGCAAAGTAGCACAACTCCTCCAGTGTAAAATAAATAACTTGAATAATCCTGTAAACAATTAGGAATATTAAATTCATAATTATAAACCTCCCATAAGAAAAATCTCCAGGCTTAGATGGTCTCACTGAAGAATTCTACCAAATGGCCTGATGTGGTCTGAGTCTATGTCCCCACCCAACTCTCATGTCAAACTGCAATCTCTAATGTTGCAGGTGGGGTTTGCTGGGAAGTAATTGGATCATGCAGGCAGATTTCCCCTTTGGTGCTGTTCTCATAATAGTGAGTGAGTTATCATGTTATCTGTTTGTTAAAAGTGTGTAACACCTCTGCCCGCTCTCTCTTCCTCCTGCTGTGGACGTGAAAGATGTGCCTGTTTCCCCTTCACTTTCTACCCCGATTGTAAGTTTCCTGAGGCCTCCATAGCCATGCTTGCTGTACAGCCTGCAGAACGCTGAGCCAATTAAACCTCTTTTCTTTATAAATTACCAAATTTCAGGTATTTCTTTATAGCAGTGTGAGAAGGAACTAGTACATGGTCTAAGAGAAAGCATACCAAATCTATACAATCTCTTCCAGAAAAAAAGATAATGTTTTCTAATGTATTCCATGAAGCCAGTATTACCCTGATACCACAAAGAAAAAAAACTTGCAAATAGAATTTAGCAGTATATACAAAGAATATACACCATGACCAAGTATGGCTTGTTCCAGGAATGAAAGGCTGGTTAAATATTGGAAAACTGCTCAGTGCAATCTACTGTATTAATGGATGCTGAAAAAGCATTTGACAGAATTCAACACCCATTTATGACAAAAAGTGTCATAAAATAGGGGTAGAGAGAAACCTTTTCAACTTGATAAAGAATACCTACAAAACAGCTAACGTTGTACTTAATGGTAAAAGATTGAATGTTTTCCCCCTAAAATTGTAAATGAGGCATGGATTCCACTTTCATGTGACACTGTTACTCAACAGAATACTCGAAATTTCTAGCCAGCACATTAAGGCAAAGAAATGAAATTAAAGTCATACAGATTAGGAAAGAAGTAAAACTGTTCCTGTTTGTGGATGACATGATAGCCAATGCAGATTAAAAAAAAAAACTACAGAAATAAATTCTAGAATA
The DNA here is from genome assembly GCA_963573385.1 of Cacajao melanocephalus. Lineage (NCBI taxonomy): Eukaryota > Metazoa > Chordata > Mammalia > Primates > Pitheciidae > Cacajao > Cacajao melanocephalus. Next base: position 23,284 of record CAUYLG010030405.1, on the reverse strand, counting down.
CATGAGTTCAGCAAGATACAGGTTCACAGATACAAGACAAATATTTAAAAATCAGTTGTATTTGTATATACTACCAATGAACATATGAAAACGAAAATTTTAAATGCAATATTGAAACCTAAAAAAAATACTTAAGTGTAACTATAAGAAAATATGTACAGGACTTTATGCTGAAAACTACCAAATGCTGATGAAATAAATAAAAAAGAAGACCTAAATAAATGGAGATGATACTGTGTTCTTGGATTAGAAGGCTCAAGATGGTGAAGACATAAACGCTCTGCTGAACTGATATACAGGTTTATTAAAATTTCAGCAAGATTTTTGTAGATATAGACAAGTTAGATAGACATAATATAAATAAGATTGTTCTCAAATTTATATAGAAATCTGTATGGAATAGCTAAAATAATTCTGAAAAAGAAAAATAAAATAAGAGGAATCATCTGCCTGATTGCAAGACTTATCATACAGCTAAAGTAATCATGACTGTTGTGTATTACTGAAGGGATATACACATAGATCAATGGAACAGAGTAGAGAACCCAAAAGTAGACCCAAACAAATGTGTTCCCCTATTTTTTGACAGAAGTACAAAAGCAATTTCCTGGAAGACAGACAGTCTTTTCAACAAACGGCTCGAGAGCAATAAAAACAATACACCTTGGCCTAAGCCTCACACCTTTTATAAAGATTATCTCAAGATACATCATACATTTAAATATAAAACATAAGAACTTTTAGAAGATAATATAAGAGAAAATCTTTGAGACTTAGGGCTTGGTGAAATGTTCTTAGACATGACACCTAAAGGACATTATGTAAATGACCAATTGGACCTCATCCACACCCAAAGTGTTTTTCTCTGATAATGACCCTGTTAAAAGAATAAAGGCAAGTTACAGACTGGAGAAAATTACATACAAAGCACACATCTAACAAAGTACTCATATCTAGAATGTAGGTCTCAAAATTTAAGATTAAAAAATGCACAAATTTTCCAATTAGAAAATGGGCCAAAGATGTAAAGAGACATTTTATCAAAGTGGATCTATGAACAATAAATAGACATATGAAAAGGTGTTCAACATCGCTGGCCATTAGGAAAATGCAAATTAAAACCACCGTGACATATAACCCCATATATATTAGACCAGAAAATATAAAATAAACACATGCATATATGGCCCAATGAAGACCTTTGACAAGATGCCAAGACTATATAATGGGGAGAAGATAGTCTCTTAAGCAAATGGTCTTGGAAAAAACAGATATCCACACACCAAAGCATAAAATTGGGCCCTTTTATTACAACATACATGAACATAATTTCCAAATGGATTAAATACTTAAACTTCAAAGTTGAAACTCTGAGAAGAAAACATAGAGGAAAAGCTCCATGACATTGGTCCTGGAAATGATTTTTTGCATATGGCATCTGAAGTGTGGGCAACAAGACCAGGTATAGATAAGTGGGATTACATCGAACTAAAAAGCTTCTGACCAGCAAAAGAGAAACCAAGGTGAACAGGCAACCTGTGGAATGGAAAAAAAAATTTGCAAACCATATGTATAATAGGCAGAATCAAAATCCAAAATATATAAGGAATGCCTACAACTTAATAGCAGAACAACAAATAGCCTGATTTTAAAATAGGTGAATGACTTAAATAGAAATTTCTCAAAAGAAAACATACAAATGGCTTATAAGTATATGAAAAGATGCTCAACATTACTAATTATCAGGGAAATGCAAATCAAAACCACAATGAGAATGGCTATTATCAAAAAGATAAATGATAACAAGCATTAGCAAAGATGTAGAAAAACTGGAACCCTTGTACACTATTGGTGGAAAAATAAAATGGCGTGGCTGCTGTGGAAAACAGTACGAAGGTTCCTCAAAACATTACAAATAGAACTGTCTGATTCAGCGATTCCACTTCTGAGTGTTCATCTAAACGAACTGACATCAGGATCCAGAAGAGATATTTTTACTACTATGTTTATTACAGTATTATGAAGCTGAGATGTGTAAACAACCCTAAATGTCCATCAACAGATGAATGGATATGGAAAATGTGGTATACACAGACAATGGCATCTTACTCAGCCTGAAGAAGAAAATCCTGCCACATTTGACAACATGGATGAAACCTGAGGACATTACGCTAAATGAAAAAACCAATTGCAGAAGGACAAGTGCTGCATGAGTCCACTTCTACGAATTATCTGAAATACTCAAATTCACAGAAGCAGACAGTAGAATGATGGTTGCAGGCTAGGGGTAGGAAAAATGAGAAGTGATTGTTTTGGGTGGGTACAGAACCTCAGTTATGCAAAAGGAGTACATTCTAGAGATCTGCTTACGACATTATGCCTTTAGTTCACAATATTATATTGTACACTTAAAATGTGTTGAGGGTAGATCTCATGTTAAATATTCTTACCACAATAAAACAAAATATAATAACACAAAATGCAAGTGAGAATGTGGAGAAATTGGATCACTCATACATTACTAATGGGAATGTGAAATCTTAGCCACTCTGGAAAAGAGTTTTGCATTTTTTTTATAAACTAAATATCCACTTGTTGTTAGAGCCAGAACTGCACTTCTGGGCATTTGTCCCAGAAAAAATGAAAATGTTTGCATGCAAAAACCTGTACACAAACATTCAAGACAGCTCAATTTATAAGAGCCAAAACTTATCTCAGATGCCCTCCAATGGATAAGTGTGGTTAAACAAACTGGTGCCACAGAAAATTATTCAGCAAAAAAATTAACTTGTTGATACATGCAACATAGGTGAATCAGAAGGGCATTGTGAGTAGAAAAAGAAAAGCGCATCTCAAAAGGTCACATACTGTATAATTCCATTTAGCTAACATTCTCGTATTGACAAAATTATAGAAAAATAAGTTAGATTGGTGGTTGTAGGAGTTAGGGATGGTGGGGAGGAGTGGGTGGCAGAAGGGAAATATGGAGATCTTTGTGGTGAGGGAATAGTTCTGTATCTTGATGACAGTGGTGGATACATAAACTGCATATATGATAAAATGAGCCATAGCTACACACACACACTTTGCACCAATATTCAAGTCCTGGTTTTCATAGTATACTATATCTCATAAGGTATAACCATGGGGAAACCTAGTGGAAAGATACACAGGACCTCTCTGTACAATCTTTGCAACCTCCTATGAATCTACAACATTTTTTTAAAGCCTGTGAAAAAGCTTTAGATTTGGTTCGATACATGCTGTGAAGAGTAAATGGACTGGGCTATTTAATTATGAGCTCTAGGGGCACACTATTTGAAAACCTTTGAACATAACAAGAGTAAAAGGTAAAAATAAAGAGAAGCTAGTTGTGTAAAAGAAAGAGACACTCTTTGCCTCCCGAGTTCTTTCCTAGAGCCACTAGGCAAGAACAGCCAGGCAGCCTGCAGTCCTCAGGACCACGATGTGCGTGCTTCTCAGGGTCAGGAGACCCCATATCTGACCAAACCTCCCTGTGTCTGTGCAGTGTCTAGGGACAGCTGGCCTCACTCTATACACAGAAGTGATGGAGTGACAAGGCTCCACGGTGCCTTCATCCATCTCCTGGCTTCCTCGACTCACTGCAGCAGCACCAAGGGGTCCCTGAGACATTGGCTATGCAGAGAGGATGCCCTGTCCCTGGGACACCAGCCTTACTGCAATAACTGCACGTGGTCAGCATTGTGTGGCTGGGCTGGAAAGGACGGTGCCTGATGTCTCACAACTGGGCTTGTGTAATGCATTTCCTCTGCTTGGCATCTGCATGCTACATGGGAGTGAAAGCAACTCTCGACACCTGCCAACACAGGGCTTGGCATGTCTCCTCAGAGCCAGGGAGCCAGCAGACTCTCTGGGCATAGCCAGGCCCAGCTGAGTACGTCTGTGAAGTCTTCCCCAGAGGCACGAGCAGCCCATCATCAGCACATGCAGCTGATAGTGCAGATTCAGGCCAGATGGTGGGGGCTTCCGGAAAAGTGGGGAGATGAGAAGGAAGACAGGGTGAAGAGAGAAATGCGCTTACCAAACAAATAAAACAGTATCCTGTGGAGTGAACATCAGAACATTCCTGTTTTTCAAAATTTTTGTAAAATATACATAACATAGAATTTATTAGTTTAACCATTTTTAAGCGAGCAACTCAGTGGCATTAAGAACATTCACATTTTTGGGTAACCATCAGCACCATCTATGCCTGGAACTTTTCATCGTGCCAAACTGAAACTACCCCTTAAACGGTAACTCTCCATCCCACTTCCCCTAGTCCTCACAACCACCATTTTGCTTTCTGTCTCTATGAATTTGGCTACTCTAAGTACTTAATGTAAGTGGAATCGTGCAATATTTGCCCTTTTGGGTCTGGCTTATTTCACTTAGCATAATGTCTTCAAGGTTCTCCCATGCTGTAGCGTGTGCCAGAATTTTCTTTCTTTGCATTCCTTTCTGAGGCTGAATACGATTCCGTTGTATGCATGTACCGCACTTGCTTTTCCAATCCTTCACTGAAAGGCATTTGGGTTGCTTCCACCTCTTGGCTACTGTGAATAATGCTGCTGTGGTCACGGGTGTACGAAGATCATTCTCTTCCCTGTTTTTAATGTTCAGGACATTCTTATCACTCCCCTTATAAATAAAGTCCAAGTTCTGCCATGGCTAGACTGTGTTTTCCAACTTAAGGCCACTTCCGGGATGTACAGGGGCTCTAGGGAATATGAGAGATTGCTTCCTTAATCATTCAGAGCCTCAGGATCTAACCTCTGAAAGGGAAATCATGCTACAGGAGGTATAAATAGCAGGGAGAAGAGGAAAACCCCTTAGCTTTCAAACCAGTGCAGGCTCATTCAATCCCCTGCTGCATCCCCAACAGGGAGGCGTGGTTTCCGAGAGGCAGAGAGCATGTGCGTGCAGGGGCCACGTGGGTCTGCCTGGTGGGAGCGGAGAGAGCAGTAACTCGCTTGATGTGAAATCCAGGTGATTGTAGGAGGCGCGTGGGACAAAAGTCAAAGGGCAAGCACCGGCGGGCACAGTCCAGCTTGAGTCCAGACATGTGTATGGCATACCAGGATTTCACAGCGGGCTCAAGGGTCCGACAATAGATTGTTAGAGATCCCAGAGAGGACAGCAGAGGGGGTTCTGGAAGAGAGGAGAACAGGCAGAGCTTTCACAGCCACCGTGGTGAGGAGTGGAGTCTGGGAAGGACAACCCAGGGCCCCACTTCTGGAGAACCTCAAATATTAGAAGGTAGACTGTATGGACCCATTTGCCCTAAGCAATCCTAGGTTAAGCCTGCTGTTCCGGCAAAATCACTTTCAAAAGTGTCACATTCTTAGTGTGGAAGACGAATTATAGTTTACCCCAGATTGGTTACCAATGCAGGGGCCAGTGCAAGGAATTAGGCCAGAGGTAGGCAGCAAAGCTGGTGTCACCCATGAAGGCAAGAACACATTTGGACAAAGTGGGGAGCAGGGTCTGCCTGAATCATGGCCCCTCCTGGGGCCCTGTGTCCTTCTTCCCTAAAGGTAGCCAGCCACAGAGCCTGGGGCACACTGACCTTCGCCATGACTGTCAGGGTGGGGTTGAGGGGATGAAGGCAAGTACTGATAGCTGAGGGATTGCATTCCTGCAGAATGCTTTGTTTCTGTTCAATGAAAATTGCTGAAAATGTTTAATCTCGATACAAAAGTATAGGAGAGTGACTTGTTTGGTTTCTCTGTGGGTCTGCCTGGCATCTAGCACTGAACTCAGTCTCAATGCCTTGGTTGAGACCTTCGCTTAAGAACCGCACAAAGCTGTGGCCTTTTATAATTGTTTGCTTGTTTTTACAAGAATGGAATGGTCCAGATGAGAGCACTCAGATTTGTCCTTTTCATTCTGTGTTTTCTGTTTTCTTTTACCATGTGGTCCCGTCCTGTCAGCACGGTGGCACAGCAGGCTTCCTCCGTGGGGCCTGGCCAGCATAGCCCCAGAGAGCCGGAAACTTCAGGCAATCCCGGATTTGCCCACTGCTCAGGTGAAGGCTCAAATTGTGCATGCTCCCTTCCTCCTCTTGTTGCAAAAATCCTTAACAAAATATCAGCAAATCAAATTTAGCAATATAAAGAAAGAATATACTTCATGATCAAGTGCGGTGTATTCCAGGAATGCAAAGCTAGTTCAATACTAAAAAATCAATTTTTGTAATCCACCATATTAATGGAGAAAAAAATTACATGATCATATCAACGGATACAGAAAAAAACACCATTTATATGAGTAGAGGGGAACTTCCTCAACTACATAAAGAGTATCAACAAAAAGACCTACAGCTAATATTATACTTAATGGCAAAAGGCCGAATACTTTCCTCCTAACGCCAGGAATGAAGCAAGGTCTCAACATCACCTGCAACTTATAGCCAGTGTAGTAAGGCAAGAAAGGGAATGAAATGCGTATGTCTGTCCACCTTGGGAATCGGCCCCAGTGTATTTTTTTGGTATCAATGACTGCAGGGCCTAGCACCCAAGCCCTTGTTGAAGACTTCAGCTGGGAACCATCGAAACAAGGAGGCAAGGTAGCAAGGAGCTCATCAGTCCCTGCTTTGCCATGTACACATAGCAACTGTCTGACTGTGTGCAAGTTACTCGCCTCAGTGTGCCTCAGTAGTTTCATCTGTGAAATGGTGTAACAATAGTACCTGCATCACAGGGTCCTTCTGAGGCTTTAAGGAATTACATCCTCAAAGCACCTAGAGCACTGCCTGATCACACGGTAAAAACATTCAAGTATCAGCTACTATTATAGATGGTAATAATTACTCTGGACTTCTTTTATAATGTGGAAGAAACTAAAATATCATCAATCTCAAGTGAAGCTGTGGAACGTTGAGGGTGGCTTCTCCCATACCAGGCCATGGTTCTTGACAGGGATTGTGCCTCTTGACTCCGCGTAATAACCATGACTGGCAGGCAGTTTCCAGAGGGGCAAAACTGGAAAATGACCTTCTCTCCATTCCCCCATCTCTGTATCCTGGACCATAATCTGGGGGAATAAGCCGAGTCCTCCATCCCACCTTCTCATTATCCACTGAAGGCATTTTTCCCACTGCTTCTCAAATGCCTTAATTTTCCTCCCTAGCTCCTTCCTCTCGCTCAGGCCTCTCCTCTCCCTCCTCCTCACATGCCTATCATTTTGACTTTTCCACATTAAAACCCTCTTGTAACTGACACAGACCCCTGTGAAACTCCAGGCAATTAATCGAACTCAGCAGAGCTTTTGTAAACCTCTGTAAAAAAGGCCACAGGCTCATGTTTCTCTCACATTCTGTTTAAGTGGAACTTAACAAAGATCCATGTTGGTCAAAGTGGTCAAGAAAACTACCTTTTATTATTTTATTTAAGGAAGAAATTAAAAATTCAGCTCATATAGACTGGAAAGAAACCCCACCTTCTACCCTTAAACCTTTCTCCATGCTTATTGCCCACTATAAATTTTTTTAAAGGCAACCAATGCAGTAAAACCACCACAACAAAGCTGGAGCAAATATGCGAGCTGAGCAGAGGCCAGATTTATGGTCAGAAATATGGAGTGTGTCTCAGCAGGGGCAGGTTGTGAAATCGTATGAGCTAATATCAGGAGTGTGAAAACAGGCATTGTTGTTTAGTTAACTAAAGTCACACAATTAAGCGATTCTCAAAAATCAATTAGCCATATGTTATAACCAAGATGACATGTTTTTATAACTTCTCTCTGGATGTTTTATGGCCAGAGGATGCTCATGTGGGCACTAGAACAAGAAAATAAACCACCAGCTCAGAGTAAAAGTGCAAAAATTCAACCACAATTAATTAAGAGTCCAATCTGGACATGATGGAGTCGTGGAGCCGACTGCACGGTGTTGGAAGGATTCCTTCCCTGCACCCCCATTCTGCTGCAAAAAGCCAGAGGTCATTTTATTTCTTTCTCTTTGTTTTTCTGTTCTTTTTAATTTAGCACAGACACAGCTGTGAAAACTGGATATTCCATTTGAACTCCATATTTACGCTTATAGCTGACGGTTCCAAGGAAACGTCATTTTAAAAGCTTTCCATGGAAAATGAAAAACACGTTTCTCAGGAGGACACCAGTGGCATGTTGTTGTTCACGACAGATTTTGTCTTCTTGGCATCTACAGAGGAAGTGACAAATGAGAGGCAGAGCTGGCTCCCTTGTTGAGCCAGGTATGGGATAAGAACACAGGAGTACGTACAGTGGCCTTAATGCAGAACACGTAGTAGGGTCTGTTTTTTAAATAGCCACAAATTCCTCCGCCTCCTGTACCTACCCCTTGGATCTTGGCCATTCTAGTGTTTTAGTCAACAGAACAGGACACAAGCCACGTGTACTAGGTCCAAACCAGGTCCTCCACACACCACTAACATTCTGCCCTCGTTTCTGAATCTGGCAGCCACTGTGTGAACGAGGCTAGGTCGCCTGCTAGATTATGAGAAGCTTGTGGCCCTGGCTCCCCACCTGTCAGCCAGAATGAAGCCAACCTCCACACAAGCATGGAGGGTCCCAGACCAGCAGACCCCACCCGACCTGTGTCAGCTGACCCCAGACCTGAGCAAGCCCAGCTTCCATCAGTTAGCCTGACCTCAACAGCAGAACCACCCAGCTGGCCCACAGACTGACCAGCACTGATAAATAGTTGTTTAAGCCACTCCCTGATGGGGCAGTTTCTTACCTGGAGGAAGTGAACAGATGTAGTCAGTCACCCAGAGCCAGCGGTAGCTGTGAAACTTCCAACCACACTGTACAGCAAGATTGTCAGCCTCTATACATCGTGCTGGGCAGCCCGGGTCCTGCTGCCTTGCAATGCCCTCGGGGTGGAATTTAAGAATACTGAAGGTGTATATGTGCCACATTTTCCCTGTCCAGTCTATCATCGATGGACATTTGGGTTGGTTCCAGGTCTTTGCTATCGTAAACAGTGCTGCAATGAACATTCGTGTGCATGTGTCCTTATAGTAGAACGATTTATAATCCTTTGGATATATACCCAATAATGGGATTGCTGGGTCGAATGGAATTTCTATTTCTAGGTCCTTGAGCAAGCATTCAATGTAGAAACAGTAATGATGGAAAGGATAGATGAATTTGAGGAGGTAGAGAGCACAGGTTCTAACAATTAGTTGTGGCGAATGCGAAAGGAACAATAAATTGAGAAGGATAGCTTTCAGGCTTTTTTGTTTTTTTTTTGCTTGGGCTACTGCATGGATGGTTAGAGAGAGAGAATAACTCTCACGTCTAGGTCTGTGTTCAGCAGTCTAAGCATTTTTCTACATGGATTAATTTTAAGAAAGTCAGAATTTATGTTAAAATTATCATTCAATCTTCCTGCCCTAAAATACCTAGTATACTCATTAATTACACATGAAAAGGTTACTGTCAGAAGAAGACCAAAGTGAAATATCTGTTACATAGTATAAACGATACCATAGATTGAGCCATTCAACATCTATATTATCTCCCTGCTAGCTTGTCTCTCTGTATTATGAGGGTGAAAAGCTAAAAATTTAGTTTTCAGATTCCCTTGCAACTAGAGTGCTGGGATATGACTTGGACCTGCCAGTTCACATGCCATGTATGAGACAGGGAGGCATAAATGCACAATATTGAATTTGGGGAGATATATGTTCTGCCAATGGAGCAGCTGAATTACCTGGTCCTGACACAACTGTGGCAGAGCTTTTGGTTCCAGGCTCAAGTTAAACATGCAAGGCAGGAGGTAGCAGTGGCAGTCTTTCCACTATCACCATCCTGAGTTTTGGCTGGGCTTTTCTTTTTGCTGCATCACTGCTTCTTCTTAGAATTTCTAACAGTCAATAAGTTGTGGGACTAAAGATGCTAGAGCTATTCTTAGGATCCTTTTAGAATCAGACAACTGTTTTACTTAGTTTCTGGCTTGAGGCTTGGAATACTTTATCAGTGGTGTGGTGGGCGAGAGGTTGAGACAACTCTCCTCATAAAGGCCATAAATGTCCATTCATCCATGGCAAAGGGGCCTAATGGATGTTTTCCCCACTGTTCCTATGTATACTATGTAGTAATTAGGCATACATTCAAACAAATGCTATCCCATTAAAAAAATCTACATAGTTTGGTGGTTCTGACATTATTCAAATAATTTTAAAATTTTTTTCTTTTTAAAATTTGTATATTTTTATAGATTCAGGGGCTCTAAGTACAGGTTTGTTACACAAATATATTGCACCTGGTGGGGATGAGCGCCCAGTGTGCCAGCCACTCAAATAGTGAACTTGGTACCTAATAGGTAATTTTTCAACTCTTGACCCACCCACTGTCCCTCCCTTTTGAAGTCCCCAGTATCTATTATTTCTATGCTTATGTCAATGTGTACCCATTGTTCAGCTCCCACTTATAAGTGATAACATGATTTTCTGAGCTATGGCTCTTAGGATAATGGCCTCCACTTTTGCCCATGTTGCTGCAAAGAACATAATTTCTTTCTTTTTATGGGTGCATAGCATTTTATAGTGTATATATACCATATTTTCCACTCATTTAGTTGATGAACACTTAAGTTGATTCTATATCTTTGCTATTGTGAATAGTGCTGTAATAAACATATGAGTACAGGCATCATTTAACTTTTTTATTTTTAATTTTTGTGGGTATAGTATCTGTATATATTTACAGGGCACATGAAATATTTTGGTACAGGCATGCAGTATGTAATAATGAAATCATAGATGGTGTCTTTTTTATATAATAATTTTTTCCCTTTGTGGTAGATATCCAGTAGGAGAATTGCTGGATTGAATGGTATAGAACTTTTCCTTTTCTGTTGTTTTCAGGGACCTATACAAAGGTGTTATTTAATTATCTTCCTAGTTTTAAACTCCAAATGGTAATACATGGCTAGATTAGTTACTTTATTAGTAGTCATTATTCACCAGATTTATTACTGTTTGACCCAATTATGCCCCTTTAAGTGTATCTCTCGACTCCAAGAAGCAAGCCAAGATATACAAAACAAGTTGCATAAGACAGGTTAGTTCCTGCCAAGGCAATCTCTAAGTCTGCTACTTAGATTAAGAACTTACTTCCACACTTATATATGTACTGAGTTCATAGAGAGCACTTACATCCCCTTGGTTAGACTTGCAGAGGAGGGGTTGTATCATCATCATCCTCATCATTTTCACCTTAGTTCTAAAGATTTAAATAATTTTTCCAGGAGTTAGACCCCTCACAGTGATATAAATATTTTTCTACTGAAGAGATCAAAAGAATGTGCTATAAGAACATCTTTTCATCAAATGATATCATTAAGAAAGTGAAAAGGTAAGCTATAGTATGGGAGATGCTTGTAACACACTAATCTGACAATTTGTATCTGGAATATATGAAGAATCCCTACAAATCAAAAAGAAAAAGGAAAAATCAACCAAAAGACATGGACAAAAGAGCTGAACAGGGACTTAACAAAAGAATATATCCAAATAAGCTATTTTCTTATTAGAGGGTTCTTAACATCACTAGCCATTAGAGAAATGCAGAATAGAAGCATAACAAAATACCATTACAGACTCACTATTATGATTAAAATTAAATAAATAAACAATACCAAATTCTTGTGAGAATGTGAAACAATTGAAACTAAAATACATTGCTGGTGGAAGTATAAATGAGTACAATCACATTTGAAAAATGTTTAGTATATGTTCTTAAAAAATTAATTTGGTAAAATACACAAATAATACAATTTACCATCTTAACTATGTTTAAATGTACAATTCAGTGGTATCAAGTATACTCATATTGTTCTGCCACCATCTCCACCATCTATCTTCAGTACTCTTTTCATAGTGCAAATGAAAACTCTGTACCCATGAAATATTAACTCTCCCTTTCCCTCTACTTCCAGCCACTGGACACTACCACTCTACTTTCTGTCTCTATGAATCTGTCGATTATAGATACCTCACATAAGTAAGTGAAATTTTAAAGTATTTGTATTTTTTGACAGGCTTATTTCATGTACCATAATATCCTTAAGATTCATCCATGTTGTAGTGTGTGTTGAAATTTTTTTTCTTTCTATGGCTAAAAATATTCCATTGTATGTACAGATCACATTTTGTTTATCCATTCATCTGTCAGTGGACACTTGAGTTGATTTTACCTTTTGGCTTTTGTGAATAATGTTGCTATGAACACGTGTGTACAAATATCTCTTCAAGACCCTGCTTCCAACCCTTTTGGATTGTCAGCACTTTTTAAAAAGCTACATATGACTTTCTATAACCTAAAAATTTTGGATGAGAAGTGCTTATGTTCATAAGAAGACTTGTACAAAAATCTACATGGTGATTTTTTAAATAATAGCCCCACATTGGAAAGAAGCCAAACATCCTTAACTAGTAGAATGCATAAAATGTGATATATTCCCATGGTGCAATATTACATATCAATGAGCAGAACAAGCTAATTATACATGCGAAAACATGGATTACTTTAAAGGCATAATGCTGAGGAAAAGAAGCTACATACTCAAGAGTACATACTGTAGGATTCCATTTATATAAGGTTCAAAAACTGTCACAACAAATCTATGTTGACACTGTTTAGAGGAATGGTTTCTTTTGGGAGAGGGTAATGACCAGTAGAAAGCATAAGGGAGCTTTCTGAGGTTCAAGAAATGCCCTACATCTTGATCTGGGTGGTGGTTACATGGTTGTACACATATAAAAAATGCATTGATCTGTATATGTAATATTTGTGTACCATGTTTGGTTATACATCAATTTTTAAAAGGAAAGAGATTGCCAAAGAGGATTCTCATCATGCTTTGACTAGTGGCAATATCACTGAAATAAATACAGGAAGTGCTACACTGAAGAGACAACATTAACATGATCGTATGTGTTCTGACATGTTTTTTAGAGACAGGCGTATTGCTATATAGTCACTCCTTTTATGTTCTATCCATGGTCTGCAATCCAAGAAATAAAAGCAAGTGTGGCTTTGGTGGAAATATCAGAATAAGGTAATTTAGGCACTTATCTTGGACTTTGAACTTTATAAAATACTGAGTAGTTACTGTTAACTAGTTTAATGCCCATTACTAAAGAACTTGAGAATATTTTTAAACACTTCTATCCTATTGGTTGTCTTTATTTTATCAGTAATTTTAAAAATAAAGCACTGCCTTTCACACCCGTTCAGGTTAAAAGGTAACCATCTGAATTCTATGTAATGCTGCATTTTTGTTTGATTATGGTTCAAAAATGTTACTTTAATCATGAAAAGGTCAATCCTTTTTTGATGCCAAATATCATATGCAATTCCACTTCATTTCCAAATTGTGAACATTAATTTTTCTTGTATACCAACATTTCCTCAGCTGTTTCGTTGATTTGGACTTCTTCCCATAATCTATTAAGAGCTGGCATTAGTCACTGTGAAGAACGTTCAAGTTCCAAATACCAATTTTCTACCAATAAATGTGAAGAAGTCTATTAGATGTAATGTTGTAACACATACTAAAGAGCAGATGTTAAAAATGTAACATGTTACTTTAGATATATATATAACTTCATTATTTTTATTAATATTTAGAAAAAAACATTTTCTTACATGTTGTGCTCTTACATTTTCTGCATGAAGGCAGAAAAGGTGTTTGATAAATACTACCTCTCTTCTACCACAGTTAAAAACATTTTGAGAAACAAAACAGAGATGCCCAGATATCAACTTTATTAGTAGTAAGACCTGGTTTAAGAATTTGGCTTTAGATCTCTTAACCAGCTGGGCCTGCTAACTGATCCCCAGAATTAGGCAAATTTACCCACCCAGACTTAGACAGAATTGGATTGGAGTAGGCCTCTCCCTGCAGGTGTAAGCAATAATAATCGATGGCATGGAGGAACAGAGGAGAACTCATGCTGTCTGCAGGCAAGCTTGTTCCCAAAAGTAAAAAGAGAAAATCCAAGTTATCATGTCCAGCTACTCTTTCCAAATTTAGCAATCAGCTCTCTTTCCATCTCACCTTGAACAGCCTAAGTAAAGGATGCAGAAAGATGTCCCCAGTAGACTATCTGAGCTTACTTTGCAAAACAGGAAAACAGAAGTGATGAAGTGTTCCTAACATAGCTTTTTTCTACCTATTTCCTCTGTCTTCCTAATTGCTAAAGAAAAAATGTGAATGAAAAAACAAACAACCCTATCAAAAAGTGGGTGAAGGATATGAACAGACACTTTTCAAAAGAAGTCATTTATGCAGCCAACAAACATACGAAAAAATGGTCATCATCACTGATCATTAGGGAAATGCACATCAAAACCACACTGAGATACCATCTCATGCCAGCCAGAATTGCAATCATTAAAAAATCTGGGGAGAACAGATGCTAGAGAGGATGTGGAGAAACAGGAACACTTTTACACTGTTGGTGGGAATGTAAATTAGGTCAACCATTGTGGAAGACAGTGTGGCAATTCCTCAGGGATCTAGAAATAGAAATACCAGTGATGATGAGCACTTTTTCATATGTTTGTTGGACTTGAGATACCATCTCACCTCCATTAGAATGGTGATCACTAAAAAATCTGGAGACAACAGATGCTGGAGAGGATGTGGAGAAATAGGAACACTCTTACACAGTTGGTGGGAGTGTAAATTAGTTCAACTATTGTGGAAGACAGCATGGCAATTTCTCAAGGATCTAGAAATAGAAATTCCATTTGACCCAGCAATCCCATTACTGAGTATATACTCAAATAACTATAAATCGTTCTACTATAAAGACACATGCACATGTATGTTTATTGCAGGCTTATTTTCATTAGCAAAGACCTGGAACCAACCCAAATGCCCATCAGTGATAGATTGGACAAAGAAAATGTGGCACATGTACACCATGGAATACTATGCAGCCATAAAAAATGATGAGTTCATGTCCTTTGTAGGGATTTGGATGAATCTAGAAACCATCATTCTCAGCAAACTAAGAACAGAAAACCAAACACCACATGTTCTCACTCATAGGTGGATGTTGAACAATGAGAACATGTGGACTCAGGGAGAGGAGCATCACACACTGGGGGTAGTTGCTGGGGCTAGGGGAGGGACAGGAGGAGGTGGGGAGGAATAACATGGGGAGAAATGCTGGATATAGTATGCACCTATGCAACAACCCTGCATGACCTGCACATGTACGCCAGAATCTAAAGTAAGTACCCCAGAATCTAAAGTAAAAAAAAAAAAAAAAAAAAAAGAAATAGAAATACCATTTGACCCAGCAATCTCATTACTGGGTATATACCCAAAGGATTATAAATCATTCTATTATAAAGACACATGCACATGTATATTTATTGTGGCACTGTTTACAATAGCGAAGACTTGAAACCAACCTAAATGCCCATCAATGATAGACTGGATAAAGAAAATGTGGCACATATACACCATGGAATACTCTGCAGCCATTAAAAAACGATGAGTTCGTGTCCTTTGTAGGGACATGGATGAACCTGGAAACCATCATTCTCAGCAAACTGAAGCAAGAACAGAAAACCAAACACTGCATGTTCTCACTCATAAGTGGGTGTTGAACAATGAAAACACATGGACACAGGGAGGGGAACATCACACACTGGGGCCTGGTGGGGGCTCGGGGGGCTAGGGGAGGGATAGCAGGGGTGGGGGGATTGGGGAGGGATAACATTAGGAGAAATACCTAATGTAGATGACGGGGTGATGGATGCAGCAAACCACCATGGCATATGTATACTTATGTAACAAACCTACACATTCTGCACATGTAACCCCAGAACTTAAAGTATAATAAATAAATAAATGAAAAATATAAGCTATAATAAACCTCTAAATCAACTGATACTCTTTTATTATCAGCTGTGGCACTATTCTTAAATTTTAAAAATATATCTCTAAAGCCATAAACTACAAAATCAATAAAAGCAGGAAAAAGTTAAATTCTATGTTAAAAATCTCTCATATTTTATCATATGTATCTTCAACCAGCTTCAGAATCGGAAATGTTAAATATTAAGATTATATTAAAAAAAGATTATATTAAAACCCATCCTCAAATATCTTCAGACCACTTTATTATTCAATGCAAAGTAGAAAACTTAGAAAATTTCAAGAAAAAATATTATAGCTTCAGTTTATAAAGCATAAGAGAAATTCTCCCAAACCTACCATTTTAGTCCAAATTTCTGCTCTTTTTCAGAACACCTCTTTATCACAAAAAGGAGCCTCCTTACCATATAATTCTCTGGGCCATGTTATTAGTTTGCTCCTCAAGGATTTTCTGTACCATTTTCTGATAGCATGTTGACAGAAACAACACAAAGTAGATCTTATTCATATTTTTCCCAAAACTTGGTCTTGTCTATCATCTGTTTGCTAGTGTAAAAGATGAAGTCCTCATTTTATGATTTTCTACAATGCAAAGTCATATGCATTGGATGCCACTACATGAACTAGAAAGAAATTTTCAAAAAGATTGCTCATTTCATAGCTAAATAAGAAAATGAATTGTTCCCCAAATAGAATTAATTTATCCATGAAAGTAAATGGAGAATAAATCTTTAAACATTGCATACTTTTTATTCAAAAAAGGAGAAAGAACAGTCATATTTGAATAGTGTATTATAAGGGCCAGATTCTGTGTTTTTGGGACTTTTCATAGGTTATTTTATGTAAACCTCACAAAGATCCCATAAGGGAGGTGGCATAATTCCCATTAGGCTGATTTGGCTGATAAAAAAGCTAAAGATTAAAGAAAATAAGTGTCTTACCTGAAGGTCACTGGTACATGGTGAAACTAGAATTTGAACCCAAGTATGTCTGACTTGAAAGCCCATATTCTTTCTTTATCAGGTTAAAAGAAAATGGAATGGGAAAGGGTAAATATTTTTTACATAGTTAAGATACAGTTTGAAATTCTTGGCTTTATCAGCTATAATTCTAGTTTTCTGTATATTATATACCATTTTCTGGCAATTTTGGTGAAAACAGATGGAACCTTCTAGACGTCACTGACATTGTATCCTGTGCCCTAGGCCAGATCGTAACAAACCAGACCAAATGTCATCGCACAACAAAATTTTACTCCAGAACTCTAAGCAAGTGGTTGGCAATGATAAAGTTCTCTCATGATTTCACTAAAGACAGAAGTTATATATTATGTTACACTTAGGCCTCTCAGCCAATTGTTGCCAACTCCCAATTTCCAGCCAAGTCTTTCAAAAAATACTCTAAAATGTTTCTTAGAAGCATGGTAGTATCTTTTCTGGATCCCAGGGTTTTTGATAAATCTGTTTGCATTGTCTGGCAGCTTCTTTTTTTGTTGCTTTCCCTAATTATCTCCAAGTATGCTTAAATTTATGCCCTTAAGGAAAGCTCTGACTCACTTAAACTGGCAAAAACACAAAAGTATAGCTACTCTTGTGTTTTGGGGTCTAGTGGTTTTTTTTATTTTAAAGAAAAGAGAGAGAGAGAAAAAAAACAAATCTGTCAAGGCACCAGAATAGTCTTTCTTAATTATTGTTAATTATGCCAGAAAGCCAAATACCTTAAACAAACTGAGCAGTTTAATTATTTAAATAGCCAGCAAAAATCCAAATCTGCCATTGAATAGACAAAAAAGATTCAATTTATTTGATCAAATTATAAAATTTCTATCTTGTTTCAAAACTGTATTTGATGAGAAACAATTACAGAGAAAACCCAATTTCAAATGGCTCATTGAAAGTGAAAATTATCACAACTATTAAAATTCTCAGTTGAAAGCAATAGAAACTAACTCTAGCTTGATTTAAATAGAAGATAAATACACAGCATAAACAGGAGTAAGCTAATAAATTGTAAAGCAAAGATAGTGCTAGAATATCAGGATGACAGAAATACAATTAAATTCTAGAGGAAAGAGTGATTGATTCTGTGTAGGATCATAACATCCAAAAAAAGAGGGCATTATCAAGAGTGTCCAATGCTATCAAGAGTCAAATAAGATGAAGCTTGAAAAATGTTTACTGAATTTACAAGGATATCAGGATGACAAAAAGAAGGTGTACATTCCACTTTATGAAAGTGGTGTCTGAACCAGGTACTATCTCTTCTTTATAATCATTCCAATATGTAGCTTATCTCTCTGCTAGATTGACATTCCCTTGAGATGTCCTATTTTGTCAGCATCTAGTGACATTTTTTGCATACATTAAGATGATTCAGCCTGTGCTTATTAAAGAAAGGTTAAGTACTCTTAATTCAAAAATCCAAAATCCAAAATGTTCCAAAATCTGAAACTTTGAGTACTGATGTTACACTCATAGGAAATGTTCACTGGAGCATTTTATATTTCATATTGTTGGATTAGGTATGATCCAATAAGTATAATGCAAATATTCCCAAATTTGAAAAAATTAAAAGTTTGAAACTATCTGGTCCCAAGTATTTCAGATAAGGGATACTCAACCTATACGTACAATATGCTAGGCACAGTGTACTACATACTAGAGATATAAAAATGAGCAAAAAAATAAGAAGACTTGACCCCTATCCTCATGGAGATTACATCTGGTAGGAGTGATCACATTAATAAATGCATGATTACATACTGTCAAAAGTGCTATGAGGGTAAAAACAGTGCTACAGAAACATACAACAGAGGGGAGTGGCTAGCCTTGTCTCTGGGGAGTCATGGAAGGCTTCCTTGCAGAAGTGACATTTGAGCCAAAGTATGAATGAACAGAAAGATTTGGCCTATTGAGAGAAGGAAAAGAGTATCTCAAGGAGAGTGAGAGCAGTATGTAGAAAAGATCTTGTACATGGTGGGTGCTGCACAAACTACTTTGTACTCAACTTTATCTTCTTCTGTCCAACTTCATGCAACGGGACATTTCTTGCCCTGGTAAAAAGAGGATCTCCTGCAGCTCCCAGGATTCCTGTGGCTTTCTTCATTGTCAGAGCCAAGCCTACATGCCAGCAACCATGTCGAAGGGACCTGACGTTGGTATTGATCTTGTTACTACCTACTCTTGTGTGGGTGTTTTTCAGCATGGAGAAGTAGAAATAATTGCCAATGATCAGGGAAACCGAACCACTCTAAGTTATGTCACCTTTACTGACACTGAACGACTGACCGGTGATGCTGCAAAGAGTCAAGTTGCAATGAACCCCACTAACACAGTGTTTGATGCCAAATGTCTGATTGGATACAGATTTGATGATGCTATTGTCCAGTCTGATATGAAGCATTGGCCTTTCATGGTGGTGAATGATGCTGGCAGGCCCAAGGTCCAAGTAGAATACAAGGGAGAGACCAGAAGCTTCTATCCAGAGGAGGTATCCTCTGTGGTTCTGACAAAGATGAAGGAAATTGCAGAAGCCTACTTTGGAAAGATTGTTACCAATGCTGTGGTCACAATGCCAGCTTACTTTAATGACTTTCAGCATCAGGTTACCAAAGATGCTAGAACTATTGCTGGTCTCAATGTACTTAGAATTATTAATGAGCCAACTGCTGCTGCTATTGCTTCTGGCTTAGACAAAAAGGTTGGAGCAGAAAGAAATGTGCTTGCTAATCTTTGACCTGGGTGGTGGCACTTCTGATGTGTCAATCCTCACTATTGAGAATGGAATCTTTGAGATCAAATCTACAGCCGGAGACACCCAGTTGGGTGGAGAAGACTTTGACAATCGAATGGTCAACCATTTTATTGCTGAGTTCAAGCACAAGCATAAGAAGGACATCGGTAAGAACAAGAGCACTGTAAGACGCCTCCATACTGCTTGTGAGTGTGCTAAGCATACTCTTTCTTCCAGCACCCAGGCCAGTATTGAGATCAATTCTCTTTATGAAGGAATCAACTTCTATACCTCCATTACCCATGCCCAATCTGAAGAAGTGAATGCCGACTCGTTCCATAGTACCCTGAACCCCATAAAGAAGGCCCTTTGAGATGCAAAACTAGACAAGTCACAGATTCATTATATTGTCCTGGTTGGTGGTTCTACTCGTATCCTCAAGATTCAGAAGCTTCTCCAAGATTTCTTCAATGGAAAAGAACTGAATAAGAGCATCAACCCTGATGAAGCTCTTGCTTATGGTGCAGCTGTCCAGGCTACCA
Source organism: Cacajao melanocephalus (assembly GCA_963573385.1). Classification (NCBI taxonomy): domain Eukaryota; kingdom Metazoa; phylum Chordata; class Mammalia; order Primates; family Pitheciidae; genus Cacajao; species Cacajao melanocephalus. Next base: position 3,103 of record CAUYLG010030405.1, on the reverse strand, counting down.
TCCTGTCTGGAGACAAGTCTGAAAATGTTCAAGATTTGCTGCTCTTGGATATCACTCGTCTTTCCTTTGGTATTGAAACTGCTGGTGGAGTCATGACCAACCTCATCAAGTGTAATACTACCATTCCTACCAAGCAGACAGACACCTTCACTACCTATTCTGATAACCAGCCTGGTGTGCTTATTCAGGTTTATGAAGGTAAGCGTGCCATGACCAAGGATAACAACCTGCTTGGCAAGTTTGAACTCACAGTCATACCTCCTGCACCCCAAGATGTTCCTCAGATTGAAGTCACTTTTTACATTGATGCCAATGGCATCCTCAATGTCTCTGCTGTGGACAAGAGTACAAGAAAAGAGAACAAGATCATTATCACTAATAACGGGGGCTTTTGAGCAAGGAAGACATCGAACGTATGGTCCAGGAAGCTGAGAAGTACAAAGCTGAAAATGAGAAGCAGAGGGACAAAGTGTCATCTAAGAATTCTCTTCAGTCCTATGCATTCAACATGAAAGCAACAGTCGAAGATGAGAAACTTCAAGGCAAGATTAATGATGAGGACAAACAGAAGATTCTGAACAAGTGTAATGAAATTATCAATCGGCTGGATAAGAATCAGACTGCTGAGAAGGAAGAATTTGAATATCAGCAGAAAGAGCTGGAGAAAGTCTGCAACCCTATCATCACCAACCTGTACCAGAGTGCAGGAGGCATGCCAGGAGGAATGCCTGGGTAATTCCCTCGTGGTGGAGCTCCTCTCTCTGGTGGTACTTCCTCAGGGTCCACCATTGAAGAGGTTGATTAAACCAACCCAAGTATAGATATAGCATTGTTGCACACATGTAAAACACTGAAGTACCTAAATTTGTAGCAAATTCTGTGGCAGTTTTAAAAAGTTCAGCTGCCGTAGTAAGTTACTGGGCATTCTCAATACTTGAATATGGAACATATGCACAGGGGATGGAAATAACATTGCACTTTATAAATACTGTATTGTAAGTGGAAAATGCAATGTCTTACATAAAACTATTTAAAACTGGCACCAAAAAAAAGAATTTTTCTTCCTGAATATTTATTTTTATCCTTTGCCTGCCTTCTTTGAAACTCACTCCATCAATTATATTTTATTTCTCCTATACAGTATCTCAACTTCCCTCTCCATTATATGTTTCTCTTTAGGACATATCATGCTAAAATCTCTGTGACCTACAAAAAACAAAACAACAAACACTTATCTGAATCCTACAACTCTCCTCACTACTTCCTATCTTTTGCTATTATTTTTAATAGCAAAATTCCTAGAATAATAGTATTCTTCACCTGCAATCTCCACTTCCTCAATTCCTGTTTGCATTCTAACGCTACTAAATATGATGCCCAACACCATCATCACACTAACAGAATCTTGCTAAGATCACCAATAACTCTCTTGTAAATTCAGTAAACATTTTTCAAGTCTCATCTTCTTTGACTCTTGATAGCATTGAACACTCTTGACAATGCCCTCTTTTTTAGATGTTATGATACTGCTCTTTCTTTGTGTCCTACCATTTTCTCAGTCTACTTCAGAGTTTCTTTTTTCTGTGTGTTTCTCTTAAATATTGGAATTTCATCTTTGACCCAAGTTCTTATCCTATAAACTAGCTGACTGAACTTTCTCATACCAGGAAGTCTTGGTACCTGGACAAATGCTTTCTTCTTTGTTAAGTCTTGGTTAAAACCTGATACACTGTGACTCCTTCTTTGACTCCCCTAGTCATTGTTAGGAATAATTTTTTCTAAGCTTCAATGCATTCTCTGCATATATACCCTCATAAAAGCAAGCCTTATTTTATCATGTTTATCTGTTTCCTAATGTATCTTTAACTAGATTGGCAGTTCCTTGAAAGTAGGGACAACCATTTTACACCTAACTTTTAGCACAGTGCCTGCCCGAGAGTAGATACTCACTAAACATATATAGATGAGTGAATGGATGGGTTTGGGTAAGCTCCTTCGTTTTTGCAGCCCTGTGGAAAGTGTGGTGGGGCGGTGTGGGGGGATGTTGTGGCTACCTGAAAATTGCATAGGTAGTAAGTGACAGAGCCAAGGAGTATTTCACCCAAAAAGCCTGATTTAGCCTGATTTGCTTATCCCCCAATGTATACAAGTATTGAAACATCACATTATATTCTATAAACATATACAATTATTGTTTGTTAATTAAAAAATAAAAAAGACTTTTTAAAAGGCAACAAAATTACCCTACTAACTCCACAAAGTTACTATGAAAACTACATGAAATAATAGATATGGGTGGTATATAATGCTAGGTATAAAAACATTTTCCCTATTTTCAAGGAACTGCCAATACGGTTAAAGATATAGGTTAGGAAACAGATAAGCATGATAAAATAAGGCTTGTTTTTATGAGGATATATATTCAGAGAATACAGTGAAGCTTAGAATAAAAGTAATTCCTAACAATGACTAAGGGAGTCAGAGAAGGGGTCACAGTGTATCAGGTTTTAACCAAGACTTGACAAAGAAGAAAGCATTTGCCCAGGTGCCAAGAGTGGGATAAGAGAGCTCAGCCAGCTAGTTTATAGGATAAGTTTCTTGACGTGTCTATACCTCAGGTTCATCTCTAGACTGGGATAATACCATATACCCCAAAGGGTTGATGGGGAAACTAAATGAGAAAAGATATAGAATATGGAGGTGCTCAGTTAATGCTAATCTTTCTTCCTTCCTTCCTTCCTTCCTCCCTTCCTTCCCTCCCTCCCTCCCTCCTTCCTTCCTTCCTTCATTTCTCTCTCTCTCTTCTCTCTCTCACTCTCTCTTTTTACTTTTTGCCTTTGTAACTTATTCTACTTAAGTCTTCCCTTATATTGTACCGACCCCAATGCCTATAGGGGGCACCACAGTGTCTACTTAGAAAAAAATTTATAGGACATTCTTTCCACCTCTTCCCTCATCTCAAGCTTGTCTTGACCCTATTTAAAAATTATTGGTAATACTGACCCAGCAATCTCATTACTGAGTATATACCCAAAGGATTATAAATCATTCTATTATAAAGACACATGCACACGTATGTTCATAGCAGCACTGTTTACAATAG
>CAUYLG010030402.1:0-10511 GCA_963573385.1 Cacajao melanocephalus | reverse complement strand
TCAACCCTGAGCGTTTCCAATTGCTGTTTTTCTTTTTGTGGGGGTGGGACCAGCTGAGCCTGATCACCTGGCTCCCTGGCTCAGAGCCTTTTTTGTTTAGTTGAATGATCGACTCTCTCCCAGGTGTTCCAGTCGCCTGATGAAAGGGCGCTGGGATCTGCGTGATTTCCTGTGCAGCGACCCACTGCGCCGGCTGAAACAGCAGCGCTGATATTCGTGGTGCTTTTTCGCCCGGGAATCTCCTGGCCTGGCTCCCTGTTTCAGACCCCTTTTTAATCGGATGAATGGGCGATTCTGCCTTCCCGAAGCTCTGCTTGCAGCTAGAAGAGAGACCCAGACTAGTGTATTTTGTACGGAGAACTGCCACGCTGGGGCGCCTGCAAAACCGCTGCGCCGGCCAAAAGAGCCACGCTGGCGACCCATAGGGCTCCTCCGCCTGGGAATCTCCTAGTCTGTGGGCAATAAAAATCCATCTGGAAATGCGGCGTCCACTCACCCTCTGTGCTTTCACTGGGAGGTGCAATCCTTAGCTGTTACTAATCGGCCATCTTGGATCGCACCCCAGGTATTGTGTTCTTAAACTTTATTACTCTCTCTCAGATACAGATTATGTCAGAAAATATCAGAATTATAAAGCAAGAAAATTTGTAATTCTAAACAGGCAATTCAGCCTTCCTAAGGTCTTCACATGGCTGGCAAGATACATAACTAGAATAAACCTTTCTCTTTGTGACTTTGCAAATATGGATTTTAATTGATTTATCTATTGTCCATTTGAGTTACTTCTTTCTCAAATCATGTATTTTGTTTAGCACAGTTGGTGCTTAGGCAACTGTAGCGTATTAAAATTCAAATAATGGCATATATTGATTTATCCATTTGTTATATAATAGCATTTATTATATTATCTGCATACAGTTAATATAGTGGCAGATACAAAAGTGAAATATGTATTGTCTTTGAGCAGTATAGACAGTGGACTTAAAATGGGCATAAAATATATATATAATAAATGACAACAGCATTTATAGTAATAAGCCATTCATATTTTTATGGATTGGTAGGAAGGTTTTCAAAGTACTATGGCCTCCTTTTTTTATGTAGTCACATGACCTTCAGCCACACATTACAGGACTTTCCACGTATTAACTCTTAAAAACCAATCTAACTTTGGGTAAATCCAGTATTGACTTATTCTTACGCTCCAGTGACCATGTTGCAGCAATAGTCACAGGAAGCAGTAATTGGCTCCAGCTCTAGAACGTGATTTCAGGGACCGTGATTTAATTACCTGGGAAACTGCTCTGCTTTGTGGTTTTATGTGATTCAATACCTGAGTTAATAAGTGATTCATGCCGTCATGTCAACTAAAATGTTCTCATAGACAAGCTGCTCTGGGAGTCAAATGTTTATCAAAAAATTAATCTCATATCTAACTAGTGTAAGTGAAAGACAGGATTTTATGAAGTTCAATCCGTCCAATAGGCAAAATAAAGAAAACTGATAGCATGCTTTCCGAAATGAATGCTAGCCTCCACATGTGACCTTTCTAGAACACACATAATGCAATATGATATAGGAGGTAATCTCTCCATTTTCAGAGCTGCCAAATATGATAAAGTTAGTAAGAATTTGAAATTTTTATACGTACATAATGAAAGGCTAAACAAACGTACATCATGTGTAATAATTTCAGTTTTGTGTGTCTCTGTGTGGTGGAATATTCTACATGGTACACATTAGAACCAAGGGAGAGTGATAAGTAGATGTTTGCTTACCAGTTTAAAATAGACTAAATAGGCCAGGTGTGGTGACTCAAGTCTGTAATCCCAGCACCTTGGGAGGCCGAGACACTTGGATCACTTAAGCTCAGGAGTTTGAGAACAGCCTGAGCAACACGGCAAAATACCATCTGTACAAAAAAATATAAAAATTAATCAGGCATTGTGGGTGTTCCTATTGTCTCAGCTATTCTGGAGGCAGAGGTAGGAAGATCACTTGAGCTTGGTAGGTGGAGGTTACAGCATGTTGTAATTATGCCACTGCAGTGCAGCCAGGGCAACAGAGAAAAACCCTGTCTGAATAAAATAAAATAATATAATAAAGAACAAAATATAATCGAAGATAATTATTGCTTGAAGAACAAAATTACACATGAATGCATTTGAATGAATATGTAGCTTTTATTTTATATCTGATACCTTTTTAACCCCTTTCATAATTATTAAAACACTTGAATGAGTTAAAATATTATAAAACATACACAATGCAAAGGATGAAAAAGAAGATATAGTTAAGATAAAGAAAATATAAGGCCCAAGTTCATAAAACAAAATGGTTAAAACCTGGCACTATGACCCCTAAAAGATAAAGAACAAGCATTAATTGTTAATAGGCTAAAAATGTATAAACACGAACAAATGAAAGATCATTTAAAAAATGGAATGCAAATAAAAATAAAATAGCAATAACGATAACATGAGGGAAGATCAGTAGAATTTAGTGAATGCAACTTTAGTTCTTTTGGCTTGAATTTCTCCAGTTGGAGGATTGAAAAGAGAAAGATAAAGTAGTCTAAGTTGGTAGAACAAGGTTTTAAGTCAATGGCTTATATCATGGAGAAAGGAGAGAGGAGAAGAAAGGGATTCTAGCACTCAGAATAGGGGAAGAGGTTAGGAAGAAAAGGTTGGCCCTCAGGTCTGAGACCACTGCAACTATACTTTCTATACTTTAGTCTTTAAGCTTCCCACAGCAGCTTGTAGGGTATGCTGTCAGGGAACCAGGAAAAAAAGTCAGGGCTCACATGGCTTTTTGAGTAAAAACAAATTCCTGAGAAACATAAATTGTTCAACCTTATCAATAACTTGAAAAATAGAAATAAAAATAATGAAAAAATTTAAATTTATCCCCAAATAGTAGTATTACAGGAACAAAAGGATCAAGGTTTTTTGTTTGTTTCTTTTGCTTTTTATGTTTTGTTAACAACTGTGTGAAATACCAAAATACAGAAATGATGGGAAATAAATTACAACCACTAAAAGACAGAAATAGCTAAAAAGATTAAAGACCAAATGATAAATTAGAAGAAAGAATAATACAAAATTATTTGAGTTTTTGTTGGACTCAGGTGTCTTTATAGCGTAGGCCCTTGTCAGATGATAACACAGGGCAGCCAACAATATAAAATCTATTATCTTTGTTAATTTCCTCAGACCTGTTTGTTTATTCATTCATTCAATAATACATTATTGAACCTTACTAATCAATTGTGATTAAATATAGAGGATGCTGTAGTAAACAATAGAAATAAGCAGATGCTAAACACATTTTTATATAAATGTAATTTCAAATAATGATAAAAACGGCCAGGCGCGGTGGCTCACACCTGTAATCCTAGCACTTTAGGAGGCCGAGGCAGGTGGGTTGCCTGAGCTCAGGAGTTTGAGACCAGCCTGGGCAATACGATAAAACCGTGTCTCTACTAAAATAAAAAAAAAATTAGCTTGGCGTGGCAGCACATACCTGTAATCCCAGCTACTCAGGAAGCTGAGGCAGGAGAATCTCTTGAACCTGGGAGGTGGAGGTTGCAGTAAGCCATGATTGTGCCATTGCACTCCAGCCTGGGCGAGAGCAAGACTTCATCTCAAAAAACATAAAATAAAATAAATCAAATAGTGACAAAAACAATGAAGAACAAAACAGAATCTTATTGAGGTGGAGAGGGAGAATACAAACTTAGATTTTGAAGTCAAGAATTTCTGTGAGGAGCACCTACTTAAATTGCAAGTTAATGGTGACTCAATAATGAAAATTTTGAGAAGCAGATTTCCATTAAAAGAAGATTTTAATAAAGGTATAAAAGCTTACAAGGTATTCTGAAGAATAAAAACACCTGTTTGGCTGGATTATAATGATCATGATGGCTTATAATAAACTGCAGGGAGAGAGAGTATTTTGAGATGAAATCAGACAAATGGGAAAGGATTGATACCTATAGGGCTTTAATGTCAATTAGCCGGAATGTTTAGTGTTGTCGTTTATTTTTTCTTTCCTGACTACAGTGGAATGTTAACAGGGACTTTAGGGAATCATCTCATGAGATTTAAATTGCTAAATGAATGCTTTGATCCATATGTGGAATTTAGATGTCAAGCCAACTAAAGTAGAAGCAATTAGGAGGGTTTTGAGAGGTGGTACCTTGGGTTATGGTTGTGACAATGGAGATGGAAAGAAATGTAAAAGGGTGCTGATGAGTATATTTGAGTATGGAGTAAAGATGCATCTTCAAGTTATATTATTTTCCTAATCTTTAAGTTAGAAATGGTTTTCTTTACTTTGGACATTATCAAAACAAAACATGTATTTGCCTGTCTATATTTTATTTTTGAGCCATTCCTTTCTTCTTCTTTTTTTCTATTTTCTGTTTATTTATTTATTTTTTTACTTTTTTTGAGACAGGGACTTGCTGCTGGCTCTGTCACCCAGGCTGGAGTGCAGTGGCATAATCTTGGCTGACTACAGCCCTCACCTTCTGGATTTGGGTTCAAGCCATTCTCCTGCTTCAGCCTCCTGAGTAGCTGGGACTATAGGCGCTTGCCACTGCACCTAGCTAATTTTTGTATTTTTTTTTTGTAGAGATGAGGTTTCAACATGTTCTCCAGATTGATCCTGGATTCCTGAACTCAAGGTATCCACATGCCTCAGCTTCCCAAAGTGCTGGGATTACAGGTGTGAGCCACTGAACCCAGCCTCACCCTGTTTTCATGTAAGAAGACCATATTGTTTCAAAATGTGCACTAGGGGTAAACAGATGAATATATACAAAGGCCAGTGTAGTTCTCCTTTCAGACAGCAAGAGACACTCTTACGTAAGCTTGCTCTGTTGTATAGTGAGTAATATCATTCAGGGTTTGTTTCTTCTGCAGGTACTCATTTGTTGAGTAACTGAGTTACTACTTCTTACACACATCTCCAATTAACTGAGCTAATCAATCATTAGAAGACTTACTTTTCTAAATGTTGTTGGGATAACAGGATAGCCATATGCAAAAGATTGAAACTGGATCTCTTTCTTACACCATATACAAAAATTAACCTAGGATAGATTAAAGAATGAAATGTATTACCCAAAAGTATAAAACTCCAGAAAACAACCTAAATAATATGATTCTGAATATAGGAATGGGCAAAGACTTCATGATGAAGATGTCAAAAACAATTGCAACAAAAGCAGAAGTTGACAAATGGGATCTAATTAAACTTAAGAGCTTCTGCACAGCAGAGGAATCTCTCAACAGAGTAATCAGACAACCTACAGAATGGGAGGAAAATTTTGCAAACTATGTATCCAATAAAAGTGTAATATTAAGCATCTGTAAGGAACTTAAACAAATTTACAGGAAGAAAACAATCCCATTAAATATTGGTTAAAGGATGTGAACAGATACTTTTCAAAAGGAACCAAATATGTGGCCAATAAGCATATGAAAAACAGCTCAACATCACAGATCACTAGAGAAATGCAAATCAAAACCACAATGAGATGCCATCTAACACCAGTCAGAAAGTCAAAAAATAAAAAATGCTGCCAGAGAAAAAGAAATGCTTAACCCTGTTTGTGGGAGTGTAAATTAGTTCAACCATTATGGAAAACAGTGTGGTGATTCCTCAAAGACCTATAAAACAGAAAATCTGTTTGACCCAGCAATACCATTACTGGGTATATACCCAGAGGAATATAAATCATTCTGTCATAAAGAAACATGAACATGTATTTCCAGTGTAGCACTATTCACAATAGCAAAGACATAGAATCAAGCTAAATGCCCATCAACGTAAACACCATGGAGTACTATGCAGCCACAAAAAACAATGAGATCATGTCCTTTGCAGGAACATGGATAGAGCTGACGGCCATTATCTTTAGCAAACTAATTCAGAAACAGAAAATTAAATGCCACATAGTCTCACTTGTAAGTGGGGACTAAATGATGAAAACGTATACACACATAGAAGGGAACAAAGACATGGGATCTATCAGAGGGTGGAAGGTGAGAGGTACATCGAGACGGTACATGAGTAGGATTTAAATAAACCCTGCAACAGAAGAAAAGGGTCAGAAAAAATAACTAGTAAGAACTAGGCTTAATACTTGGGTAGTGAATTAATCTGTACAACAAACCCCCATAACGCAAGCTTACCTATATAACAAACCTGCCTGTTTACTTTTGACTTTAAAATGAGACTTCAAAAAGGACTCACTGTTCCCTTCACTGCTCACAGTCTTTAGTTTTCTTCTTTTCTCTCTAATGGTTATTAAGGGAATAAAATACATCTAGGTAAATTAAGAAACAAATACTGTCTGAAGAGAAGCAATGATTCTTTCTTTTGCTTGAAATTGTTGAGCAGCTTCATGATCCTAATTAAAATGTTCTGAACTCTAGCACTGTGCTGGACACTTTGCATGTGTTTTCTTAATTAGCTCTCATCAACTCTGTGAGGTGCTTGTACCATTATGACTTATACTTGCACATAAAGAAACTGAGGCTCAGAGTAACTAAAAATCTGTCAAATAATCAAACAGCAAATAAAGTCAGCCAGAATTCAAATTCGAACTATATAAATCCCATGAGATCAAGCCTATTGCCTCACTACATTAGATCCCAGCATTTATAGTATATTCAACATAGTTTCTGTGAATAGACATGAATGTGATTGCAGCATTTCTCTTAACAAAGACATTTGCCTCTTACCTTATGTTAATGTTGAAGTTGAATATTTTCTACAAATACTTTGAAACAGAGAGTGATTTATCCTATCAGAGGCTTTATTTGAATCCTACTCATGTACTGTCTTGATGTAGCTCTGCTTCTGTCAGTGCTGGGTTAGCATGCTTTTATACAAGTGGAATTGGAAATAAAATGCTATGAAATTGAGACTTGTACCCCTTCTAGACCTTCAGAGCACTACTTTGTGCTAAGCTATCCATCATATGAACTTCTATAGTAGTTTCCAATTAGGCTGACAGGCAAATGTGAGGTCTTGAATAAAAAAATAATGTTGAAAGATTTTTTTTTTTAATCTTGTAGGTTATAGGCTCTGGAAGGTTTGAAATTTGTCAGCCACTTATAATAGGATTATAATACCCTTTGGTGAATTCTATTTGAATGCTAGGTTCTTGTCAGGTAGAGTTAGAGATGAGGTTCCTTGTCTCTAAACTTGGTTGCTTATATTTAAACAATGTCATGTTGAAAAAATCATGTTGAAAGATTTTTTTTTTTAATTTTGTAGGTTATAGGCTCTGGAAGATTTGAAATTTGTCAGCCACTTATAATAGAATTATAATGCCCTTTGGTGAATGCTAGGTCCTTGTCAGGTATGGTTAGAGATGAGCTTCCTTGTCTCTCACCAGCTTGGTTGCTTACATTTAAACAATGTCAGAATTTATAGACAGTCCCTCCCTGGAATACTCCATTTCTGCCTTTGCTCCTGCATGTCAAATTTCATTATTTATCAGTCTGAGTTTACTATGATGCTCTCTCTATTAAGGTTTATGTATCCATAGTCACTTTTGATTTTGACAACAGCGGGTTCATTAAATTACTATAATTAAATAGTCTAAATATTATTTGTGATGAGCCACTAAGGATTTGACCTTTGGCTATTTTGTTTAGTGTATTTTTTCATATACTTATTAATTATTTTGAGACACGGTCTCACTCTGTGGCCCAGGCTGGCGTGCAGTGGTGTGATCTCGGCTCACTACAACCTCCGCCTCCTGGGTTCAAGTGATCCTCCCACCTGAGCCTCCCTAGTGAGTAGCTGGAACTACAGGCACATGCCACCATGCCTGGCTACTTGTTGTATTTTTTTCTAGAGACGGGTTTTCACCATGTTGCCCAAGCTGGTCTTGAACTCCTGAGCTCAAGGTATGTGCCTGCCTCAGCCTCCCAAAATGCTGGGATTATAGACATAAACCACTGCATCCAGCTTCATATACTTTTTAAATCCTATTTGATAAAGTCACTGCCTATTTTTACTGTGACTTTGTGCTTTTCTTTCTTTCTTTTTTTTTTTTACAAATTCTTATCTTTTACACTATCCCCGTATTTATTTTTTCATTTGATCCACCCTATCTATGGGTATACATACCTCTGAAGCAGGCTGAGTGAGGCAGTAGTCTAGTTCCCCAAGGCAAGAAACATAATGAGAAACAAAATAAGCACTGGAACCCAGGTATTCTGGCTGTGTGTTCATGTGCTTAAATTTCTCTTATTACTAACAAATGATCACACTCAAGTGTGAGAAACAACTAAATACATTTCCAGGAAAATTCTGAATTCTGTCACTATCTGACTTTGGGCAAATCATTGAACATTTTTGTGACTGTGCTCTTTGTCAGATGATGAGAGTTGTGACCAGTGATTGTTACAGTTTCTGTATGCTGTAAAATCTATGATTTTATGTCCAGTTACAATGAAAGTCAGACAATAGTCCCAAACTTGAAATGAACGGAGTAGAAAATGGTAAGAGGTGCTTAGGTCTGGAGAAGGAAACAAGGTAACTGGAATTCTGGAATAAGAGATTTACTTTTAACTTTATACTTTTTTTGTATCATTTTATACCTGGTACAAATAAGTGGATGAAATTATTTACTAAATATTTTAAAACAAACTAATAGAAATAAAGAATGGCACTGCTACTGTTTATTAAAATACATTAATGCAGTCATAAAAATTTCATGTAACTGATTATCTGACTTACATGCTTCTACATAGATATAAAGACTGTATCTATTTATTTATGTTATAATAACATTTCTACTTAATATTACTTGCCTTATAATGCAATTGAGCTATAAGGAAGTTAGTAATGTATTAAATAGTTTTCTCTGCATTTTTAATGTGTCATTATAATAATTGCATTATGTAATATATGTAAGGTGACCATAAACGACAGTGTTGAGAAATGAGACTAGACCAGGAGGAAAAGGGGTAAATCCAGATGATTTCAAGCAAAGTCAGATGTATGATCACCGTGAATATATGTGATATTGTACACAATTAGCAGTAGGTACATGGCATAAAATTCTAGTGATGTAGCCTTTCTTAGAGTGAAAATTATGAAGCAAAATTATGGAATAAAGCACTTCATACTGTCATTAGAAACATTACTGATAACCAGTGCATCAAGTGTTGACAGTACTACAAATATTAATTACTATCATGCTAAGTTGAATGAATTTGCGGTATGAGAAGTTCTTGAATTTGCAATATAAAAAGTCCTTGAAAACTTGAATTAACTTTGGGTATTTTAGGATTTTCAGACTGCCTACGCAAGAACTGCCAGTTATTCCTTTTGGCAATATATAAAAAAGATAAGGGATTTTAAGGAGAAAAATAAAGCATAATTTCCTCAATGTAGAGGATACACCAATACCGGTTTGGAAGAAATACAGGAAAATAAAGCTCATAGGACAAGGTTTTGCTTTCTTTTGATGCGATTTTACCTAAATTTATCACAGGGAATGTTAATAATAATTACTGAAATATATTGGACATTTAATATACAAGGTACTTTGCTATATTAAAACATCTTGTAGGACACAAGCTCATAGGACAGTGTTTTGCTTTGTTTTGATGTACTTTTACCTAAATTTATCAGAGAATGTTAATAGTAATTACTGAAATATATTGGACATTTAATATATGAGGTATTTTGTTATATTAAAACATCTAATTAGATACAATTATAGTCTCATTAAGATAGCTAAACCATAATGTTTAATAAAGTTGGCCAGAATCTCAGATTTTGCAAGTGGCTAAACGGAGAATCAAACCCAGGACTTCTAATCCTGAAAGTTCACGAATAACATCAATGTCATATATATATTTTTCTATATCGTTAAACAATACATCCCATGCATTGGAGAATTGTTTTTACAAATATTTTAAATGGACATAGTGTTCTACTTCAATTGTACCGAATTGAATAGACTATATAAAATCTATCTAAATATTTTGTTCCCCATACTTCTAGGTAAACATATTTGTAACCATATTGGAAAATAGATCAACAATTGCAAAATATATATTCAATAGGCCATTGAAATTTCCAATTAATTCTAGATCCTTGAGGAATTGCCACACTGTCTTCCACAATGGTTGAACTAATTTACACTCCTACCAACAGTGTAAAAGTGTTCTATTTCTCCACATCCTCTCCAATATCTGTTGTCTCCTGATTTTTTAATGATCGCCATTCTAACTGGTGTGAGATGGTATCTCAGTGTGGTTTTAATTTGCATTTCTCTGATGACCAATGATGATGAACACTTCTAGAAATAGAAATTCCATTTGACCTAGCAATCCCATTACTGGGTATATAACCAAAGGATTATAAATTGTTCTATTACAAAGACACATGCACACGTATGTTCCTTAAGGCACTGTTTACAATAGCAAAGACCAGCAACCAACCCAAATGCCCACTGATGATAGACTGGACAAGGA
>CAUYLG010030401.1:0-31658 GCA_963573385.1 Cacajao melanocephalus | reverse complement strand
TCCAGCTTCATTCATGTCCCTGCGAAGGACATTATTTCATTCCTTTTTATGGTTGCATAGTAGTCCATGGTATATATGTATCACATTTTCTTTATCCAGTCTATCACTGGTGGGCATTTGGGTTGGTTCCATGACTTTGCTCCTGTAAATAGTACTGCAATAAACATACATGCGCACATGTCTTTATAGTAGAATTATTTATATTGCTTTGGGTATTTACCCAGTAATGGGATTATTGAGTCAAATTTTATTTCTGGTTCTAGATCCATGAGGAATTGTCACACTGTCTTCCACAATGGTGGAACTAATTTACATTCCTACCAACAGTGTAAAAGTGTTTCTATTTTTCCACAGCCTCTCCAGGATCTATTGTTCCCTGACTTTTTAATAATCACCATTCTGACTGGTGTGAGATGGTGTCACATTGTGGTTTTGATCTCCATCTCTCTGATGATCAGTGATGTTAGGCTTTTTTTCATATGTTTGTTGGCCACATAAATATCTTCTTTTGAGAAGTGTCTGTTCATATCCTTTGCCTACTTTTTGATGGGGTTGTTTTTTTCTCATAGATATGTTTAATTTCCTTGTAAATTCTGAATATTAGAGTTTTGTCAGATGGGTAGATTGCAAAAATTTTCTCCTATTCTTTAGGTTACCTGTTTACTCTGACGATAGTTTCTTTTGCTGTGGGGAAGCTCTTTAGTTTAATTAGATCCTATTTGTGAATTTTCGCTTTTGTTGAAATTGCTTTTGGCATTTTTGTCATGAAGTCTTTGCCCATGCCTATATCCTGAATGGTATTGCCTAGGTTTTCTTCTAGGGTTTTTGTAGTTTTGGGTTTTACATTTAAGTCTTCAATCCATCTTGAGTTAATTTTTGTATAAGATTTAAGTAAGGAGTCCAGCTTCAGTTTTCTGCATTTGGCTAGCCAGTTTTCCCCACACCATTTACTGAATGGGAAATCATTTCCCCATTGAATGTTTTTATCAGGTTTGTTGAAGATCAGATGGTCATAGATGTGAGGTGTTATTTCTGAGGTCTCTGTTCTGCTCTATTGGTCTACATGTCTGTTTTGTTAATATGCTGTTTTGGTTACTGTAGCCTTTTAGTATAATTCGAAGTCAGGTAGCATGATACCTCCAGCTTTGTTCTTTTTGCTTAGGATTGTCTTCTTTGATTATATATGAAATTTAAAATGGTTTTCTAATTCTATGTAGAATGTCAGTAGTAGTTTGATGGGAATAGCATCAATAGTAGTTTGATGGGAATAGCATTAAATCTGTAAATTACTTTGGGCAGTATGATCATTTTCACGATATTTATTCTTCCTATCCATTAAAATGGAATGTTTTTTAATTTGTTTGTGCCCTCTCTTACTTCCTATAACAGTGGTTTGTAGTTCTCCTTGACGAGGTCCATCATATCTCTTGTTAGCTGTATTCCTAGGTATTTTATTCTCTTAGTACTGATTATGAATGGGAGTTTATTCATTATTTGATTCCCTGCCTTCCTGTTGTTGGTGTAATGGAATGCTTGTGATTTTTGCACATTAATTATGTATCCTGATAATTTGCTGAAGTTTCCTATTGGTTCAAAAGTTTTTTAGCCCAAATTATTGTGTTTTCTAAATGTAAAACCATGTCATCTGCAAACAAAGACAACTTCACTTCTTATTTGAATACCTTTATTTCTTTCTCTTACCTGATTGCCCTGGCCAGAACTTCCAATACTGTGTTGAATAGGAGTGGCGAGAGAGGGGATCCTTGTCTTATGCCAGTTTTCAAAGGCAATGCTTCTAGCTTTTGCCCATTCAATATGATATTGACTATGAGTTTGTCATAAACAGCTCTAATTATTTTGAGATATGTTCCATCAATACGTTGTTTATTGAGAGTTTTTAACATGAAGAGATGTTGAATTTTATCAAAGGTCTTTTCTCTATCTGTTGAGATAATCATGTGTTTTTCCTTTGGTTCTGTTTTTGTAATGGATTACCTTTATTGATTTGTGTATATTTAACTAGCCTTGCATCCCATGGATGAAGGCACCTTGGTCATGTTGGTTAAGTTTTTTGATGTGCTGCTGGATTTAGTGTGCCAGTATTTTACTGAGGGTTTTTGCATTGATGTTCATTGGGCCTACTGGCCTGAAGTTTTCTTTTTTTGGTCACATCTCTTCCTGGTTTTTGTATCAGGATGGTGCTGACTTCATAAAATGAGTTAGGGAATTCAATTGTTTGGAATAGTTTCAGAAGGAATGGTATCAGTTCCTCTTTGTATTTCTGGTGGAATTCAGCTGTGACTCCATCTGGAACTGGGCTTTTTTTGGTTAGTTGGCTACTAGTTACAGCCTCGATTTCAGAGCTTATTATTGGTCTATTCAGGGACTTGACTTCTTCCTGATTTAGTCTTGATAGGGTGTATGCATCCAGGAATTTATCAATTTCTTATAGATTTTCTAGTTTATTTGTGTAGAGGTGTTTATAGTATTCTCTGACATAGTTTGTATTTCTGTGGGCTCAGTGGCGATAGTCCCTTTATCATTTTTCATTGTCTTTATTTCATTCTCTCTTCTTATTAATGTAGCTAGCAGTCTATCTATTTTAATTTTTTCAAAAAACTGGCTCCAGAATTTGTTGAGTTTTTGGCGGGTTTTTCATGTCTCTGTCTTCTTTAGTTCTCTGATCTTAGTTATTTCTTATCTTCTGCTAGCTTTTGGACTAGTTTTGTCTTGCCTCTTTAGCTCTTTTAATTGTAATGCTAGGATGTTGATTTGAGATCTTTCTAGCTTTCTGACGTAGGCATTTAATGCTGTAAATTTTCCTCTAAACACT
Source organism: Cacajao melanocephalus (assembly GCA_963573385.1). Lineage (NCBI taxonomy): Eukaryota > Metazoa > Chordata > Mammalia > Primates > Pitheciidae > Cacajao > Cacajao melanocephalus. The sequence goes on along the minus strand of CAUYLG010030401.1, from coordinate 28,825 downwards.
GCTTTAGCTGTGTCCCAGACATTCTGGTTGGTTGTCTCTATGTTCTCATTGGTTTCAAAAAACTTCTTAATTCTGCCTTAATTTCATTATTTATGCAGGAGTCATTCAGGAGCAAGTTGTTCAATTTCCATGTCATTGTGTGGTTTTGAGTAAGTTTCTTAATCATGAGTTCTAATTTGGTTGCACTGTGGTCTGAGAGACTGTTTTTTATTATTTCAGTTCTTTTGCATTTGCTAAGGAGTGTTTTACTTCCAATTATGTGGTAGATTTTAGAAAAGTGCCACATGGCACTGAGAAGAATATATGTTCTGCTGATTTGGAGTAGAGGGTTCTGTAGACGTCTACTAGGTTCACTTGATCCAGACCTGAGTCCAACTCCTGAATATCTTTGTTAATTTTCTGTCTCATTGATCTGTCTAATACTAACAGTGGAGTGTTAAAGTCTCCGCTAATATTATATAGGAGTCTCAGTCTCTTTGTAGGTCTCTAAGAATGTGTTTTATCAATCTGGGTACTCCTGTTTTGGGTTCATATATATTTAGAAGAGTTAGATCTTGTTGCTGAATTGTTCCCTTTACTATTATGTAATGCCCTTCTTTTTCTTTTTTGATCTTTATTGGTTTAAAGTCTGTTTTGTCAGAGACTAGGATTGCAACTCCTGTTTTTTTTTTTTTTTTTTTGCTTTCCATTTGCTTGATAAATATTCCTCAGTCCCTTTATTTGGAGTCTGTGTGCATCTTTGCACATAAGATAGATCTCCTGAATACAGCACACTGCTGGGTCATGACTCCTTATTCAATTTGCCAGTCTGTGTCTTTTAATTGGAGCATTTAGTCCAATTACATTTAAGGTTAGTATTGCTTTGTGTGAATTTGATTCTGTCTTCATGATGCTAGCTGGTTATTTTGCACACTAGTTGATGCAGTTTCTTCATAGTGTCATTGCTCTTTATATTTTGGTGTGTTTTTGCAGTGGCTGGTACTGGTTATTCCTTTCCCTACTTACTACTTTTTTCAGGAGTTCCTGCAGGGCATATTTGGTGGTAATGAAATCCCTCAGTATTTGGTTGTCTGTAAAGGATTTTATTTCTCCTTCACTTATGAAGCTTAGTTTGGCCGGATATGAAATTCTGTATTGAAAACTCTTCTCTTTAAGAATGTTTAATATTGGTCCTCAGTCTCTTCTGGCTTATAGAGTTTCTGCTGAGAGGTCCACTGTTAGTCTGATGGGCTTCTCTTTGTAGGTGACCAGGCCAGATATTTTCAATTGTGGATTCACATAACTTGTTTTTTAAACATTTCTCCTAGCTTATAAAGTGTATCTTGAGAAATCTTCTATAACCTTATCAGAACTCCCTTGTATGTGATTTGTTTTCTTTTTTCTTGCTCCTTTAGAATTCTCTTTATTTATTCTTGATTTCTGATAGTTTGATTATAATAATTATGAGTGTATTTTTTTGTTTAGATTAGATTTTTGCAAACTTTACCAGCTAGTTTCACTGTTTAAAGACCTTCTCCTATGAGGAAGTAAGTGGTGTGCTTGCTGAGTTGGGTGGATCAGTTTTGAAAACCGTAATGGTCTCAGCTGTGTAGTCTATGTGATACTTTGTCAGCTGAGGTCAGTGTTGATGAAGACTGCAGTTTGACATTTCCATCTTTGTATATTTACCTCTTTCTCAAAATTTGACATGTTTTCTGCTATTATTTCTTTAAGTTGTCCACTTCTTTCTCTCTTCTTATTGAACACCTGTAACTTGAATATTTTCTCATTTGATGCTGTTCTATAAATCTCATAAGCTTTCTTCTACCTTTATATTCTTTTTTTTAATCTGACTGTATGTTTTCAAATAACCTGTCATAGAGTTTACAGATATCTTTTTCTTTTCAATTAATTCTGCTCCTGATGATATTTGTTATATTTTTATTTTACTCATTGTATCTTTCAGTCTATAACTTATTTTTGACTTAAAGAATAATGTCAAGGCTGGGTGCAGTAGCTCATGCCTGTAATCCCAGCACTTTGGGAGGCCGAGGCAGGTAAATCATGACATCAGGAGTTCAAGATCAGACTGGCCAACATGGTGAAACCCTGTCTCTACTAAAAAATACAAAAATTAGCTGGGCATGGTGGCTCATGCCCATAATCTGAGCTACTTGGGAGACTGAGGTAGGAGAATTGCTTGAACCAGGACTCGGGAGGTGGAGGTTGCAGTGAGCTAAGATCACACCACTGCACTGCATCCAGCCTGGGATACAGAGCAAGACTCCATCTCAAAAATAAATAAAAAAATAAGTCAATATCTCTGTGAGACTTCCAATTTGTGTCATTGATTATATTCCTGATGTCATTGAATTTTTTCTCAGATTTTTTTCTTATTTTGCTGAGTTTTTTAAAAACAGTTCTTTTGAATTATCAGACAGTTTGTCTATCTCCATTTCTTTGTGTGATTATTTTATTCTTTTGGTAATGTTGTATCTCCTTGGCTTTTTATGCTTCTTGTTGCCTCGTACTTATGTTTGTGCATTTTGTGGAGCAGTCACATTTTGCAGACTTTACCAGCTAGTTTCACTGTAGAAAGAACTTCTCCTATGAGAAAGTGAAAGGTGTGCTTGCTGAGTTGGATGGATCTGTTCTCAAAACCGTAATGATGCCAGCTGCCTAGTCTTTGTGTTGCTTTGTCAGCTGAGGTCAGTGTTGATGAAGCTTGCAGAGCTCCTCAGTGGCTAATGAACTGTGGGTTTCTGCAATGGTGGTAAGGGTTGCTGGAGTTTTCTTTGGTTACAGCTGCTAAGGTCCTCCTGATCTCTGTTTCTCCCCCCGGGAAAGTTGGGGCTAAGAGGATTCATCTTGTCACTGGGTATGAGTTCTAGGTAGCAGTGGTAACAGTGTCTGATAATTGCCCCTCGTGAAATGAGTGCCTAATGAGGGCAAAGCTGAGTTAATACATGGGGATACTGGAAATATTATGGCTCTGAAATTCTAGAAGGTAATGTCACTGGTGCATGCACCCTTGCTGCAACACCGGTAATAGTACAAAAGGCATGGATGCTTGTGAAGCAGCTTGGGGAGCTGAGAATGGGGACACAGAGATGCATGGAGCTAGAGGTTCTGGGGACTTCATCTAACTCCCTTTGGTGGCTGAACTAGTGCTGAGAACTTTGGCACACATAGTGAGGGCTTCGTTCTGGGGTGTAAAGTGCAACCTATCTTCCTATGATAATGGCTATGAAATGTAGGCAGGCCCAATGCTGCTGCCAAGCCTGTATCTGGACTGTGGTTCACAGAGCAGCAACAGCTCCAGGGTTGGGGCATTCATGGGGTTGGGAAAGGTGGTAGCTCCTTTCCCAAAGTAAATGTGACCAATTCTCTGGGATGGATTGATGTGAAGCTGCATTGTCCTCCTTGTAGATTTACACCAGGAATGGCTGTTTGTTACTTCACTGGCAAGAGATGCTCATGTCCTTTGCACTGCAGGCAAGTGGACACCACAGGTTCTTATCATGTGTTTGGTACCTATTGCCTCCACTGTTTTTTTTTTTTTTTCTTTTTTGGGCTCCTAGGCATCTCTGTGTCTCATGTATGCTGATCTCTCTGGTGGTTCTTTCTATTTGGATATTCTCTATTTTCCTGCTCTGCTGTGTTATTCCAAATGCTTTACGGAGTTCTTGAGCCCTTAATACGGGCTATTCTGATCAAAGAATGGCTGCCTATATTTGTTTTTTGTTTGATTGTTTTTGAGGAGAATTGCTATTGTTTGTTTCCTCCAAAAATCATGTTGAAATGTGATTGCCATTGGTATTGGGAAGTGGCACCTAATGTAATATATTTGAGTTTTGGGGGTAGATCCCTCATGAATAGATTAATGCCAGTCATGAGACTGGATTAGTTACTGGGAGAGCGAATTGTTGCAAAGTGAGATTCCTCCTCATGTTTGCCTCTTTGCACGTGCCACTCACCTTTCTACTTCTCAGCCATGTGTGTGACAGAGCATGGGGTTCCTACCAGCAGTCTAGCAGATGCTGGTGCCATGCTCTTACAGTTTTCAGCCACCAGAATTGTAAGCAAAAATATATCTCTTTTCTTTATACATTTTCTAGCCTCAGGTATTCTGTTGTAGCAATACCAAATGGACTAAGATAGAAATAAGGGCTGATTTATCCTATGCTGTCATCTTAATATGCATATTTTGAGACCTACCTCCAAAATCTAGATTTACAAAATCTCCTTACTTGAAAATGTTACCAGATTCTTGGTATATTCTAAGACATATCCATAGTATGTTATAATTCATGATTATTATATTTTATATCTTAGAATTTTTTCTCTGTAAGGTTTATATTTATTCATTTAAACAAATTAGATACAGTATCCACTTTTATATACATGGTCAATTATTTTATATGTATATAATTATATATATAATATATAATATGATATGTATATTTCTTGTCTAAAACTATTTTGTATTGACTTTTTAAAAATACCACAAAAATAACCAAATTTTCTTGTTAGCTGCATTATTCTTGTACTGAGCTTTCCTCAGATCTTCAACTTTTTAAAATCACCAGCCATAATTTAATCACAGGTGTGTTAAGTCTTTTATCTTCCTCCAGATGTTTTTTTTTAACTGATGCTTACCCAAATGTGCTTGTAAATCAGCTAGAGGCCAGACTTTTATTTTCAACAAAGAACTATGATAGAGCCTTGTGTAAAAGGAGTATGCCAAGCAGTTTTGGGTACAGCATCTAGTGTTACCACTTAAATAATTTTGAAGCTATACTGGTGTACTGTCTCTAGATTTCCAGGACTTTAATTAAGGAACAGATGGGACTGTAAAATTGATAACCCAAGTCTGAATTGAAGAAATATTAATTACAAAGAAATGAATGAGCTGATGAGGGAATACATTTAGCTTTTTTCAGAATATTATTGATGTGATAATTGTTTTGTTTTCTGGAGGTAAGAGATGCATTTCTCTTTTCTCTTATTCATAATTTATAATCCTATTAGACTATGCTTTTATAAATAGAAATAAAACGTTTATCTTTTTCTCCCTTACCCATTCCTGCAATTCAAAACCTCTTGTTGAGTATGCTTATTTCCATAGCAACATGGTTGTTTGCATAAGTTCAGTAAGAACCTGTCCTCCTTTTTAGTAGTTTATAATTAAAATCATTTATTATACAAGCAGAGCTTTGCCTGAAATGTCACATTTGAACAAAATACTCATATAATCAGATACACCCAGGCACTTCTAAGAAGTTTAAGACATACAAATACTGTCATTTGACACTAAAAACTAATGGAAAAAGGCTGATATCTGTTAAGATGGCTTTTTAAAAATATATACTTGAAGTTCTGGGATACAAGTGCAGAATGTGCCGGTTTGTTACATAGGTAAGATGGCATTTTAAGATATTCAAACAGCTGCTAGATTCTTGATTTCTTGCCAAAATATAGTCTATGGCTTCCTGAAGATTATAAATTATGGCAAAATTTCAAAGGTCTACTCCACATTTCAGCCCTCATGTTAAGTAGGTCACCTCAACTTGTCTCATCTTCCAAAACAAATCCTGGTCAAAATATAAAGGTAGGGCACAGAAAAGTACCAGACCTTCTGGTCCATTTGCAAATACATTTCACTCATTTTCCAAGTATGAGACAGTATAAAAATGTTCTGACCCAGATGGTCTTAATATTCTCCTTCACCTTTCTAAACTGTAAACAGGCTTTCTCCTATTGGTCACTGACATCTCTTTCTTTTAAGAGTATTTATTTTCAGAAACTTGCAAGTGTAAATTTTTTCTCTGCCTCCTTTGAGTGGTGGCTCACGCCTGTAATCCCAGCACTTTGGGAGGCCGAAGCGGGTGGATAAGGAGGTTAGGAGTTCAAGACCAACCTGCCTAAAATGGAGATATATGTATATATTTCCACAGTCACTTGGCATTTTTACAATTCAGAAATCCATTTCACAAGGAACTGAGATCCACACCTTGAAAATGTGATGCTCAAGGAAGATAGCACTCCTGTCTCCCAGTTTTTGGTAAAGGGTAGCAGCCTAACTTTGATAAGCCCCGATTAGCTAACACGTATTGCCTAATCACATTAACTAATTTCCCTCCTCAATATTTCCACTACTTTTTCAGTAGCTCACAGAATGCTTAAAACTGTCATGATTTTTTTCAATGGATTTGAGTTTAATATATCTTTAATAGAGTAAAAGTTTTCAATAAAGTCTTTCTTGCCTTTTTAACTTCTGTGAATTTTTTTTTTGATAGTTCTAATCTTAATGTGCATGTTTTCAGATGACTGGAAGCTCATCTTCATAGATAGGCTCCTATCACTTTAGCTTAACTTAAGCTTCTATTTAAATATTTTTCCCTATTTGAAGGATCTCATCATTTCTCTTTAGCAATAAAGGAACTTACTTCATGAGTAAGGTTATTCAGAACATACAATGAGATTTGCACTCTTGTAAAAGCCGCACTCTCCTTATCACCCGCAATTATCTGAATAATGAAACAGGACAATATCATTCTTAAATGCAAACTTACCAAACTCTATGAGGAAGTCAATCAGTTTTGGCTAAAGTCTCACCTTTGGCTTTACCTGATTATACTTTGATCCTCTCTTTCTAGACATAATCAACTATCTTTTTATAAAATTGCTAGCAGGCCAATAGGGGTCTCACATACCTACTGGACTTTAAAAGACTCTCGTCTCACCCTATCTACTATGTCCTTAAATATTTCCAAAATCTTATTAAATGCACACATACTTAACACCAATGAGTTCAATCTCTATTTCTCCCAGACCTCCCATTGCAGCCCTTCATAATCTTTAGACAGGACACCTAGTTTTCTGAGAACTACAATAGTGCAAAGGCCAATCTTGAACTCAGGTTGGATGGATTTTACGCTAACCACCAACACCACTGAAAAACTGCAAAGAGCACAATCTTGAGCCCATGTTTCACAACTTAAAAAAATACAATCTTTACTCTGAATGAAAATCCACCTGATCTGTGAGTCCCAGGAAAACATAACAGGAATAAGGAGATGGAGATGTTTTACCCAAGAAGTTTGGAATAAGCAGATGGTATTACAAAGGGTCAGCTTCCATCTAAGATGCTGAAAAAAAATCATCTAGAATGTATCTAGTAAGGCCCTACTGCTTTTCATCTTTGTCTACGCTTTGTCATATTGCTTTTTCTTTTCCAGTGACCTCTCACCCAACTCTCTTACAATAAGGTGACCAAAGGCCTTGCCTTAGGTGCAAAATTTAAAAGGGTACATAAAGCCATAGCAACCCAAATAAATATTATTTTGATGCAAATGGTTAAAAAGCAAAATTAATGTCCAAATCAATGATGAACAAAATGTCAAGGGTATAAATAAAGATAGGGTCATTATTATTGTTTTTACATTTTGGAATGTGTAATGAGGTGGCGCAATTCCTGATCCAGTCTCATTGTTATAGTTTCATTATCATTAAGTTTTTATATTATTTTTAACCAATTAATTATGCAAATATTCAAATTTTAAAGATAATTTTCTAATATGACTTTCATTTGAGTTACATAGTTTATGACTTCTAACCTCTAAATGCATATCTTCACATTGCTCATGTTTGTATAAGTCAAAATCTTTAAATTGATTATTATTATTGTTGTTTTGACAAGGTGTCACTCTGTCATCCAGGCTGGAGTGCAGTGGTGCAATCATGGCTCACTGTAGCCTTGATCCCCCATGCTCAAGCAATTCTCTCACCATGGCCTCTGGAGTAGCTAGGACCACATGCATACACCACCATATCCAGTAAATTTGTGAAAAAATTTTGTAGAGATGGATTGTCTCTATGTTGCCCAGGCTGGTTTTGAACTCCTAAGGCTCAAGTAGTCCTCCCACCTCAGCCTCCCAAAGTGCTAGGATTACAAGTGTAATCCTGGCTTGCATGATGTGTACTCTAAGTCACATCTTTGTTAAGCTGTAAGTAAAGATTTTCCAATACCCTTGTCTTCTTTTACTGTTTTCTTTATTTTTAGCTGACATATAATAATTGTACATATTTATGGAATGCAGATTGATATTACTATATGCACATACACTGTGTCATCATAAAATAAGGATAATTAGCATACTCATGACTTCATTTATCATTTCTTTGTGTTGTGAACACTGAAAATTGTTTCTTCTACCTTGCTGAAAATATGCAATAAATAGTTAAACATATTTACTCTACAGTGATGCAGAACATCAGAATTTATTCCTCCTATTTAGCTGTAATTTTGTGTCCATTACTCAATTTCTCCTTATATTCCCTTCTCCTTCCCCTTCCCAGCCCCTAGTACCCACAATTCTATTCTCTACTTTCATGAGCTGAAACTTTTTTGCTTATCTCTCACACAGAAGTGACAGCATGTAATACTTAGTGTTCTGTGCCTGACTTATTTCGCATATCATAATATCCTCTGGGCTCATCCGTGTTGTCATTAATAATATTTTATTATTTTGTATTACATATATATACTACATTATTTTAATCCATTTTTCTGTGGATGAAAATTGAGGATGATTCTATATCTTAGCTATCATGAATAGTGCTGCAATAAACATCGGGGTACAGGTATCTCTTTGACATTCTGATTTATTTTCCTTTACATAAATACTCAAGAGTGGGATTCCTGAATCACATAGTAGTTCTATTTTTGTTATCTTATGATGATAAGAGCTGCTCCAGTCATAGTCCTCTTTTCTCTTCTTTAGCATTTCAACATGAAATAGATAAAATGTAACAGAATGTAACATAGTTTGAGTCCTAGAAATAGGTATGAACTGCTACAGTTGGTTTTACATTAATCACTTTACCATAGAGCTAGAAAGAAATAAGTTCCTTAGATGCCATCCTAATGAAGATAGATGGGTTCTGTACCACTAAGATATAGTCCAAAAGAGGCTCTTAATCAGCACTCTTTTATTATAAGTCACATCTATACTGTGCAGGAGAATTGCAGACTTACAAGAATCTTCCACTGTAAGGTCATTTGTCAATAAATGGAATGCAAGGCACTTATTGCCAGTTGCTGTTAGTTTTGTTTGCACACATACATAATAAAACTTTTTTTCTTTTTATTGCAAAGCCCTAAATTCCATTGTTCAATGATTCTGGGTTAAAGAAATTTTTAACTGGCTGTAGATAAATACAGTTACTAAGTAAGTGCTTCTGAAGCCCATTGGATAAGACAATGGTAATGATTCATTTCCATTCTACATTTTAAGGTGGAGATATTTGAAGTACAAGTAGATTTATCTATTAATGCATTGAATACTTAAGACCACAGAAACAAGATTAAGGTTTGCTAATTCCCAATGCTTTATTTTACCAAAACACGTTAAAAGTATAGCACTTAGTCACTGATATAAATCATTATAGGCAAATTACTCATTGTCCCTACCTGGTAATGCATGATTCTAATGAAATGTAAAAGAATTTGGTGAATCAGACAAGTTATAGTAAAATGAAAGCTTAAAGAATTAATTACCAAGATAATACATTTGTAAAATATGTATGTGTTTATACTATACATTAAAGGTGACTAAATTACCATATAAATAAAATATAATTTCCTCTGGGGCCTCAATATTTGTAGGATTGCAATACATTAATATTTTCAGATATTCTCAATATAACCTAAGTCAATCTTCTCTTGATTCTTAGGTTGATGATGGCATTGGTAAATATGCTCTTTTACTTTCATAGTTACTGGGTTAAATGTCATAGGCACAGATGCGTGTTGTCACTTTCTCTAAATAAAATTCAGCTGCAGTAGCAATTACTTCCAAAGAATATTGACCACATGCCAGAAATTCAAGAAAGAGGAGAAGCAAAGAAGGTAGAAAAAAAAAGTAGGAAGAGAAGAATTAATAAGGGAGCCTGTGACACCTATCTCATATTTTTTTGACGAATACAGCAGTCACATTGGATTTCTTTCCACAGAAAAATTGCATTTTTCTTTCTTATTTTTTTTAATATTTCAATTTCTCTTTCACTTTTTATTAAAGTGGACTTTTTTTGCATATTTTTACTCTCTCTCTCCCATTTTACTTGCACGAAATGTCTTCAAAGCGTTAAGCCCTCACTCTCAAGCATCTTTAGAGTCTACTGAGCACTCTTCTGTCACCTATGCGCAATTTTATCCCTGATGCTCTTATTTTGCAGAGAATATGGTAGGTGCTCCTGCTGAGACTCACAATTTCCATATTTTAAACCTCTTTCCACTTACTGGTAAAAGCTCTCAAAAATGTGTTCCCACCATAGCCTCTTTTCCAAGAACTTTGTTCTTCCCCAACTTTTTGGTGCTCTATCATTATATCTTTTCTCTCAGATTTCTCTTCCGTGATATCTTAAATAACTGTACCTGTTTTAAAATAAAGTAAAACAACTTTTTTAAAAAACGTCACCTCTGTTTTTTTTCCAAACTTGGAATAAGAGCTCGAATAAATTAGGTGTGCATATCAGAGACTTTAAAAATGAACAATTGGAAAGTTTCACATATTTGTTCACTGTTCAACAGCTCAATTAGAATGAAGCAGTGTATGTAATATATCATACTCTTTCCTTTAGGTAGCCAAGATATTTACATAATGCTAGACCAATGGGTCTAAAATAGAAGATTTCAGGGTAGTAAAAGTTTATGATAATTGATTGGATTCTTCAGTTCTACTAGAGACTCATATAGTTTTGTTTTAATGTGCAAATGCATCTTTTCTAAAAGGAGAACACTAAAATCTATTTTATAAGTTCAGCTATGTTATGAAAGCTAATTTATGCTTAAGCTTTCATAAATTTGAACACAATCACATATAGCCAGCAAGTAAGTTCTACAAATACTTGCATGTCTTCAATTAGTAATTAATATCTTATAATGAGTAATATTAAGTAATGGTCTTACATGATGGAAAACTTCAGAACCTGACATTTTATCACATTGGTAAAGGCAAAAATTTTTAAAGACAAGGTACAAAATTATAATATTTTAATTATTCAATTTGGCAGAATTTCTTTTTGCTTAAAAAACATTCATTCCGGCCGGGTGGCTCACACCTGTAATCCCAGCACTTTGGGAGGCTGAGGCAGGTGAACCAGGAGGTCAGGAGTTCAAGACCAGTTTGGACAAGATGCTGAAACCCTGTCTCTACTAAAAATATAAAAATTAGCTGGGCATGATGGCAGGTATTTGTAATCTCAGCTACTCAAGAGGTAGAGACAGAGAATTACTTGAACCCAGGAGGTGGAGGTTGCAGTGAGCCAAAATTGTGCCACTGCACTTCAGCCTGGGCAACAGAGTGAGACTCCATCTCAAAAAGGAAAAAAAAAAAAGATTCATTCCACAAAAACCTAAGACTTTGGTCATACACCAAACACATATGCCTCTGCATTGTGTTTAGAAAATACCTTGTTGTTGTACCATACTGTTCTTGGCATCTTGGCTGTTGATCAGAGTGAAGTGCGATAAATGACTGTGTTAGGATTTAGTCGTATATGAGATGACAGTTATGTTTTCAAATAATAGAGTCTAAAACTATGAAAGGAGTGGTGTCCAAGTAATTGGGGATTAATTGAGTGTTGTAGCTACCTTCTAGGATTTATCTTAATTCCAGCCCAAACAGGAATTCCGGAGTTACCTTGAAGTTAAAGATGTATCTGTTTCTTTATTATCATCAAATTTGTTGATATCCATGACTTCTTGAGAAATGTTCTACATTTAATGATTAACGTGATGTCATATAATTATTTATATCCTTATAAATTACTCATTATAAATGTATTAAATTGTATATTTAACACATGTATAAACGTATCAAATTGTACATTTAACACATTTATAAACATACTAAAATAAATTTATAGTAAAAGTATTATAAATTTACAAAATTAAATGATTGTTTAGATTACTTTTTATTCCCAAATTCAGTGACCATCTGGAATAAGATATTTATTTTTGTTTTAATTCAATCAATTTATTTTTAAGAAAAAGTTCAGGATTATAAAAACATCAGGCAATAAATAAACTATTTAAAAAAAAGAAGTAGCAAATTAATTCCAGCCAGCCCCCTAGAAGTCATCAGTAAAATCATTTGACAAGTAGGCTTCAAGATACTCATACAGATAGAGAAAGAAGAGAAAGCAATTGGCAGAGGGCAGAAAAGTTATAATTAGTGAGAACAAATTATATGTATTTAAAAGTTTACATATTAATTTTCATGATTATCAGAGTAGATAAATAAGCAGAAGGCATTCCCAAAATTACGTAAATATTGCTTCACCAGATGGTCTATCTGGTTCTTAAAACATATTCCACTAAGGTAATAAAATTCTTAAAAGCATTATTTTATAATTTTAATATGTTTTATTCATGTTTCTATATTAAATATTAAAAATGATTCGAAACTATACTTTTAGAGAGACATACTTAATGCCAAGGTTGAATGTTTTCATATTAGTTTCTTCTTTGATATGGATTAGAAAGTGTATTCAAATTCTGTAGTAATAGAATCCCATTTTACAAAACTATTTTTTGTTTTGGTAAATTCTATGCTCACCAGCAATATAATCATGGTTTCTGGATCACTGTTTTGTTTTTTATTCAACTCTTCTTCTTATCTATAATACTTCTGATTCACATTTTTCCATAAGGGGCTAGTTGTCAAATGCTTCATGGTAAAATTATTGTCTGTAAAACTGGAAACAAATTGTTTTTATTGCATTTCTTGGTTTTTAAAAGTTGAGTGAAAGTCCAAAGCCAACTAACAGTCTGTTATGGCAGATTAGATATAGGTATTTATCTCTTCAATTGTAGAAACTTACTGTTATAATCAGTAGAAGTAAAAGATCAAAAACCAAAGATGAGAAGTAAGTGGAAAATTCCTAAAGAGGTGTCACAAGAATTTTAGAAGCTAAAAAGTGGACATGCAAAGTTATCTGATACCAGAGAAAGATACAACCAAAGCTGGCAAGAAGTGAAGAGTCTAGAAAGTGAGGAATGTTACCCAAAAAACAGAGATAATCTCCCAAGCCTCCAGGTTTCTGAACTAACAAGTACCAAGTTCTTATTTATATAGCTTTGAAGTTGGAGTTGCAATGAAACGAGACAGAATTTTTTTTTTTCTCCACAAGGTTCATTATTAAAACATTATGTTGTACACCTTAAATATATGTAATAGAAAATAAATTTTAAAAGCTATATGAGAATGTAATAAATACTTTAATGAAAGTTGTTAAAGGTTTTGAAAATTGAAGTTAAAATAAAAATACCCTGTGTTCATGGATAAATATAGCAAAATTGCCATCATTAAATACAATACCAAAATGATACTAATTCTCTCTGCAAACAATTTACAAATTCAACTTAATTTTAATTAATACTCTCATAGGGATTTTTATATGAAAATTATCATAAGGCTTTTTTTTCATTTTTCCCTTTCTTCATTTGATTGAAAAATTGAATGAAAATGCAAAGGAAACAAGTTCATCTATGTTTTCCTATTGACCATATATCTTTTTCCAATATTTCAGATTCAATGCAAATAGTGCAAATTTTTATTTTTTTAAAATAAATTGTTTAAGAAATTAAAGAAAAAAATGATTGGTTATATTTCTAACCATTATCCTCTAAACCACTTATCCAAGTGAAAATAAATCTAACATAGTTTTAGTCGCTTGTTTTGTGCAGATTTATGTACACTTATAGAAGGAATTTATTTGGTTAAACATTAAACAGGAGATAAAGTGAAGAATGAGACACCAGTTGGCAGCCAGGTTTTACATACTAGACAATAATTTAGGATTCACTTCTTGAAAAACTGAATTCTCCATTTAATTAAAATGCTGTGTGACAATGCCTCTGACAGCATACAAAAACATCATTAATTTTTATAGCATTTATATTGTATTGCATATATAGATGGATAATCAAAGATGAATAAGTTTGAGATAATAATATCCAACACTAATGATGGAAAATAACTTTGTTTCTGCCTATGATTTAGCAGTTTGATGTAAAGCAATAAAAGAATCAAACAAAATGGAAAACAAATAAAGTTTCATGAAATTTACTGCCAAGAAGTTAAAAAATTTTGAAAAAAGAAAACATTGTGAAAATAGTTTTCATGAGGCATTTGCAATTTCAAAAGGTGCCTATGTCAGGGTCCAAGAGCTCAGAGCTCTTTATAGTCAAATGAAGCTATGAAATCAAACATTGTTGTTGGGCTACCAGAGAGTAGCCAGGACAGTAAAGCTCAGAGATGGTCACATTTAGAATAAAGCTTTTAAATCAGAGAAATATGCTTCCATTTTTAGATTAAGTACTTCAATGACAAAATATTAATCTAAAATATGCATAAAGAGAAAAGATACAATAATATACTGTTATTAAAATGCCCAAATATCTTGAGATAAAGATCTGTCATTGATTTCAAAAACAGCATTTTGATACTTATAGAATAGACTTTTCCTCCAAATTGTCCTGTGTGAGAAATGTCATGGTCACATTGTAGGAACAATGTGAGCTGGGCGATATTACTGTGACCATCTTTAGAAAATACAGTGTGCCACATAGAACAAAGTCACACTATAACAGACAATATTTCTTGAGAAACAACTGTTGGAAACTAGTGAAAATTAAAACTTGGCCATAAGTTGACAGATGGCAATTGGTTGAATTTGAATTTAATGAACAAGATAGTTTCTTACCAATCATAAAATTGAGTTTGTCAATAGAACATTATCAAGCAGAACTGATATATTTAGAATCAAGGTTTGAGTAATTCCCAAATGTGGGAGTCATTTGCATTAACAGAGGGCCCACACCTTGTTATGCTATTATGTCAACTAAGCTAGGCTATAGTACCTACATTTATTCAATCACTACACCAATCTAGATTTGGTTGTCCAGGTATTTTGTCAAGGTGGTTAACTTCTATAAGCAGTTGACTTTAAGATTATCTTCAATAATGTGGATGAGCTTAATCCAATTAGGTAAGGTCTTACAAGCGAAAAAAAAAAAAAACAGTAGTTTCTGTAGAATAAATTTATTTTAACGAATGAGCCCATGCAATTGTGGGACTAACAAGCTGGAAATTCTTAGGGAAGTCCAGCAACCTGGGAAGTCAGACAGAAATAATTATACATTTTTGAGATAACATTTTCTGAGGCTTTTCAACAGATTGGATTGCTTGTGCTTCTCTGGAGAACTCTAATTGGTACACATTTCCAATGTCTCAACTTGTGCAGTAGAAGTATTATAATACGGGAAAGAAACGGTTAAACAGCCATATAGACTCTCCCCCTTTACTGTGAGCCCTTGCCTTGAATAAAAACAAGATAGCTTAATAAATCTTTATACAAATAGTTAATGCAATTCCTTTTAGATTTCCTAAATGAAGATCTTAATCAATGGGATAAATGTTTTCAGCAGAATGTGCCTAGGATTACCATTGCCTAGAATTACATCTGCCAAACAAACACAGAATCTGGTAACTGATGGGGCAAGGATTCTTGGGGAATTCTATGGAAGCAATAAAATAATCTGAATACAAAATTGAGATATTTAATAACAAAAATGTAACTTTTGAGAGTGTCTATTTTGCTCTTCTTTGTGTACATGCGTATACAACGCTTAGCTCCCACTTGTGAGAAATTGCAGTATTTGGTTTTCTGCTTTGGTATTAATTTGCTTAGGATGATGGCTTCCAGCGCCAACCTTGATGTTGCTGCAAAGAATATGATTTTATTCTTTTTTATGGTTACATAGCCTCCCGTTGTGTATTTGTACAGCACTTTGTTTATTCAGTCCACCACTGATGGGCATCTAAGTTGATTCCATGTCTTTGCTATTGTGAATAGTGCTGTGATAAACACACAAGTGCAGATATCTTTTTAACATAATGGTTTATTTTTCTTTGGGTATGTACCCAGTAATGGCATTGCTGGGTTATATGGTAGTTCTATTTTTAGTTCTTTGAGAACTCTCTATCCTATTTCCCATAGAAATTGTACTAATTTACATTCCCAACAGTGGTGTATAAGGGATTCCTTTCTCTGCATCCTCTCCAGCATCTCTTATTTTACTTTCTAACCGCAGGCATTCTGACTGGTGTGAGATAATATCTCATTATAGTTTTAACTTGCATTTTTCTAATGATTAGAGATTTTGAACATTTTTTCATATGCTTGTTGGCCATGGGTATGTCTTCTTTTGAGAAATGTCTGTTCATGTTCTTAGCCCTTTTTTTTTTTTTTTTTTTGAGATGAAGTCTCACTCTGTTGCCCAGGCTGGAGTGCAGTGGCATGATCTCTGCTCACTGCAGCCTCCTACTCCTGGGTTTGAGTGATTGTCCTGCTCAGCCTCCCCAGTAGCTGGAACTAGATGTGCACCACTATCCCCTGGCTAATTTTTGTACTTTTTTTTTTTTTTAAGTAGAGGAGATAGTGTTTTGCCATGTTGGCCAGGCTGGTCTCAAACTCCTAAGATGATCCACCTATCTCAGTCTCCCAAACTGCAGGAATTATAGGCATGAGCCACTGTGGCTTACCTCTTTGCTCATTTTAAAATAGGGTTATTTTTGTTTTTTGCATGTAGATTTGTTTAAGTTCCTTGTAGATACTGGATATCAGACCTTTATTGAATGCATAGTTTGCAAGTGTTTTCTCCCATTCTGTAGGTTGTCTGTTAACTCTGTTAATAATTTATTTTGCTGTGCAGAAGCTCTTTAGTTTAATTAGGTCTCACTTTTCAATTATTTTTTTGTTGCAATTGCTTTTAAATTTGTCTTGAAATCTTTGCCAGGTCCTCTGTACAGAATGGTATTTACAATTTGTATATTAGAAAACAGAAGCACAGAGAGATTATGTTTCTTTCTCAGTCTCACAAAACTACATGAATAACATATGATGTTAGTAAAGGCAGTCTGTCTCTGAAGTATATATGTTATAAAATTAAAAAGAATTCAAATAAAATTAGCATGCAATATTTGTGACTAGGCAAGAGAAATAAAAGTTAAACAAGACATAAAAAGCAAAAGAAATAAACTTTGCCAAACTTGGTTACATCAAATTTAATTTTCTAATTCACCATTAACATTGTCAAAAGACAGGCAACAGACTGAGAGGAATCATTTGCCACATGTTTAACATACAGAAAATTGATATCCTCTGGATATATATACATATACAACAATGCAAATAAAGAAAATAAAAAGCAACTCAATTACATAATTGTGAAACAATTATGAATGGGAGCTGAAGAAATAGGAATAAAAATTGCCAGTAAAAACGTGTATCTTCTCATTAATAAAAGGAAATGCAGATTAAAACATTATTAGCGTATTCTAACCACCAGCTTTTAATAATGCCTAATGTTGTGGAGAGTTGAAATTAAGATAACTCTATAGAAAGTACTTCGAAAACAACTAATACATAGAAATATGCATTTTAAAAATATCTTAGCACTTCTTCTTTTATTTATTTTTCTGATGATTCTCCTTAATGTTCATAATAAAGTATGTACACTAATGCCCAGGAAACCTTTTTTTTAATAGTGAATAAACTGAAAGCATAAGTGTGCATTATTAGAAAGTGATTAAGTAAACTTAGGTTATAACCATATTGCAAAATGCAATGCAGAAAGGTATTCATACATATGTAACATATATACATACGTATGCAATATGTATACCTATATATTTGAAATATTGAATATATGCCAAAAATTAAAATATAGACTAAATTTAATATCAATTGTGCAAAACAAAGCACTCACATACACCATTAGTATGAATTTCTACTCTTAAATATGTGAACATACACACATAAGGATAAAAAATGTGTATATACACATAAATAGATAGCAGCTATACCTACCCATAGGAGAAGAGAAAGGCAGGAATTAGAGCTGTCAAAAGAGACTTTAGCTTAAATGCACCATTATAATTTCATAATAAACAGGCACATTAATGTTATATTCAATATTACCATTTGAGAGAAAATCACTAAAATAAAAACATTCTCCCTCATGATAGTATAATTTAATGATTTTAGAAGAAATTTATTTACAAAGTTAAGTAAAAACATCTGTACTGCACAGTTAGATAGTATGACATTTAAAGCTGAGCAAGATAGCACAGGGATCTGAATGAGAGTGGAAAGAAAACGAAAACGGGGAGCACAGGGAAGTATCTGGAAATTAAAGAACCAGCAATATATTGGATTGTGCAAGAAGTGATGAAGAAAAATCATTATGTTGAAATTTATCTGAGGTTTCTGGAATTGCAGGCAATCAAATTCACCACAATTTGTAAATGCATAGAGGAATGTTTTTCTTTGGCAATTTGGGTTGTTTGGAGTAATATACAAAATACTGGGTTTGGTTTCTTTGCTTATAAAATATTCATATAAATACTTCTGCAAAATAATATCATAATCAAATATTTTATGCATATAATATGCAACTTCAACGCATATGTTTTAAGGAAATTATGTCAATACCTGTTACAAAGTAGGAATTGAGTACTGTCTACTTATCATGGGATAACTGGAACTGTATGGCTACAACTACCAGACAGTGAAAAGATGAAATAGGAAGAGAAAGAAAAGAAAAACGACAAAGAGGAGGAGAAGGAGGTGGACCAGTAGCACCACCACCATTACAATCATTACCATCACTACCATCACCACTACTGAAACCATAGTGAACAAAAATTTTGAAGACCCTTCTCGTCTATTAACATATTACATTCTTGGGGAATAGAAGTCAATATTTTAAACTGCATGCCATGTGTTCAAGTTTATGACTCTGACTCTTGAATGCAAAGAATTCAAACAGAAATAATTTGTTAGGTCATTCCTGATTAGAATACGAATGAAACAAAACAGGTTGGATTATTAAAAATCAATCCCACTATGGACTATGGCACCATATTTTTTAATGCCATCTTGATATTATGACTGAGTAAAAATAAAACTCTAAACAAACCTAAACACATTTTAAGCACTGTTGAGTTAACAGGAGAAATAAATCAGAAATACTATTTAATGCCTCATAGTTAATGTCAATGTATTATTTATTTAAACTTGTCGATACATGTATTTTTCCTAAAATTAAATTTAGTAGGTATTTAGGAGGCAATAAATTTAAAACTTGGTGACTCATAGAGAAGAGATTACAAAATATGAATATAAAATGTCTGTATGTGCCAATGTTTTAATATAAAAGTTGATTAAAATTAAAACAAATACTATAGACTTGAAGGCTTTATTCTTTAAAGGAATGTCTATTTAGTGAATTGCAAGATATTGATATTAGTTGTGGAATCTGGAACACAGTGTAATATCTATGTTTGATAAAAATTTATGATGAAATAAAAGCATCACAGCCATTGACAGACGTTTTAAAAATGAATGCCAATATTTAGAAAAATGAATACTTTTATATATATCACTTTCCATCTCTTAATATCCAAAACACAACATTAACTACTCCAATTTTTGGTAAAAATCACTATTATAGTTGATATGACATAGATTAATAACACCAAAAGTAGTATATACTTCAGTCTCATTTTGTAATATCACATGGATTGTTGGCAATAATAACTACTTATCTACCTATCTACCTAAATTATTTTATTTCTATCAGGACATTTTCAATTTGTTACTAATTATTGTCATTGGCTAATGTTGTAGACTTGTAAACAATTTAAACAAACACAAGAGTTCAGTGTTTTACTAAGAAACTATTTCACCAAGTTATATATATGTATGTATATACAGGTCCCATTTGTTTAGTTTAAACTAATACATTTTCTGAAAACTGACTAAACACTTCATCTCTTGTTCTGAACCAAATTATTGATTGCTTGGGCCCCTACTTTGTATTTTATTAAAGCTAAGTATTAAGAAATTTATTTTCATATGTCTTAGGACTTAAATTTTAAAGCATTTTTACAACTCTTGTCTTCTAAACAACACTGTGCAATTATTATTATCAGTCCTTTACAAATCACAGTAGACACAATTATTGTTCAGCAAGTACCACTCCCTTCCTCCATCTTCATCTCTGTGGGAGGAGCTCTCTTCCTTCATGGAAGCTCCATTCAGTCATTAATTTGCTTTGACCAAAGAAGTGTCATGGATATGGTGCAAGCATAGACTTGAAATGCTCTTGCATGTTTGGAATTTTCCTTCATTTCTGCTTCCATTTTGGTGAGATAACTCTACTTCAAATAGCTTCTGGAGGAAGAATGCTAGACCTCTGGAGCAGACTTGGATCCACCTGTCTTTTTGGAGCCAAGTCAAGCTGAGTGCAGCCTAGATGGACTTACCACAAGCCAACACAGCAATGTACGTTAAAAATAAGTAACTATTGTTTTATGTCACTGAAATGTTGCTTGTACACAACAAAAGCTGACCCAAACACAGGTTATACAAATTAATTAAAGGAAAACTAAAGGAAGTAACTTTCTTAATATTATACATGTTATTAGAGAGTAAACTCCTTTTTGGTTTTTAAATTAAACTAGAGGCTGTTTTTTTGGCATTGGCATTACAAATTAGAAGCAAGACTTAAGCAAATTTTTATCACTTAATATAATACATGAAAAGTATAAAGATAAATTTAGGTGTTAATACTGTGCATGCGAGTAGACTCATATAGATATATAAAGGGTAAGCAAATAGAATGAGCATGTAAAACAATGCTTTGGTATTTATGTTTCAATAATTGATATTCTTCACTAACAAATAACTCTGTGTTCACTATTTGCATTTTTCTTGAAGTCTATCAGCATACCTATTTAGCTGATCTGATAGCCCATGTACCCAAGGACTATGCAATATCACTAATCATATTTTGTAGGAAAGAATATTAAAGGAGAACTCATAAATTTCTTCCTTATAAGTATGCAACTGTAATTTCTGCCTATATCCAATAATTTTGCTTCTACTAGAATAAAAATATCTTGAAATAAGGATTAAATAACAAAGTACTCTCTAATAGCATCTCATTAGTGCCTATTGAATCAACTGCTGAGTTAGTCCTGTGTAATCATATTAAAAGTGCCTAACAGTAACCTGTAATTTTTCAAAAGCTGAAATAAAAAAAAAGAAGTTAACAATAGTCAGAGATACTTCTGTCTGCAAAGAAATACATGAATAAAAAATCTTTAGGATATTCAGATGTCATATACATGTTGAAGTCAACTCAAAACAAGTTTTAGCTACTCAGCTTGCAAGGACCTTCACACATGTAGTTACTTTGAATAATTTTAAGCGACCCATGGCTAAAGTCCTTATTTTCAGAAATTAAACAAAAGACATAACATACTGTTAGAAAAATTGAAATGGAACAGAAACTAAAAGTGATGAAAATGGTAATTTCCATTTATAATTTACATCTCCTGATTTCATTTTATGTTGAAATAAGTGATGACAGTTTTTTTTCAGCAAAAACAACATAGGGAATGTTTTAAACCATGGCACATGCTCTAATTTTCAGAGCATAAGAGCTAATAACAGGGTTTTGGATTTTATGCAAATTAATTATTAATAGTTGACTAACATTTATTATTTTTATACTCATTAATGTTAAAACTGTTGAAAAAATATTCTTAAGATATTTTCCAGTTTATGTGAGGTCATTATCAACATGGATTAGTTTGTCCATTCTCAATGCAAATATTTTGTAAAAGTTCCCAAGTAACTATCTCCATGAGAAAACTAAGAAGCATTCAAATCAACTTTTTGAATTTAATGGAAATAGAAATTAAAAATGCTTAGCTTTTTGCATTTACTTTATTAAATAATAATTTGAAAGTAAAGTTTAAATTAGTAGTGTTTTATATTGTATTTGCCATTTAGTAAGCCATCTGATAAACTTTGGTTTTTTCTTGTTATATCGCTAGGAGCAAACAGCTTCATTGATAAATATATTTTTTAAATGTGACTGGTAGAAAGGGAAAGTAATAAAAAAGATAACAGATAGGTAGTTTTAGTTTCTTTATATTGAGTTATTTAAGGAATGTAATATTACTCAGAGGACTAAATGTATAAATCCTAATGGCTTACCACATCAGCTGGAAGGCATTTAGACTCATAGCCAGAACTATGCTAAGTGACTTTCACATATTACACATATAATACTTAAAACAGAGAATGTTATACTGTAATTACCATGTTAGAAATGAGATGATCTGAGGCTGTGAAATTTCACTAAATTTAAATCACTCAACTTCCCTAATTTAAAAATGGCAGCATTTAAATGCAAATATGCATTTGTCTAATCCCAAAGCCCATGCATTTAATTACTATGCAATACCAGTAATCATGCTGGGTAGGAAAGAATATTAAAGGAAAACTAATAACTTTGGTAGATTTTGTTAGTATAGAATTAAGGGAAAAGAAAATGAATTTTGAATAGTGTGAATGAATGTACCAGTGAAGGGTAGTCAACGTCACAGGAGTATGAAAAGCGCATGATAACTGTGATCAATACACTAGCAGAGCATTATGTTTACAGGAGCAGTTACATTAGAAAATGAATCATTTGAAAGTTGTTTTATAAAATTTCAGCTTCCCTTCTAGGACGTATGTGACTGCTAAAGGAAATAATATAATTATATTATCATCAAGAAATGAATACAGAAGAGTAATCAGTAATCACTCTTAATTTACCCAGTTTATCTATGAAATGTACATGATTAAGATATTTAATGACAAATAGAACTTAATGATTATACTCTTATAAAAGTATCTTAAAGAAGGTAAAAACAAAATTCAAGTTATCAAATATGCAATTTTCACACTGAACTAAATATAAATGTTTAGTCCAAGAATGTTATGTTGGCCTGAGAAAGAGAATTCAGCCTAAACCACTGAATTAAGGAAAATTATTGAACTGAATGTTATCAGCAAATATTTTCTTCAGGTTTCAGCATGCTGCTGCTCATTTAATGCCTAAAATAATTGTCATTGTTTTCTTTCTATTAGATGTGAAATCATGCAGAAATTTTATTGCCTCTTTTTGACACATTTTGCTGCTACTACAAGCATAGCAGATTGTTTTCTTTGCCTAACACATGAATAAAATTTTTCAAAGTAGCTAGAGGCATTAAGGCTTATTATGTTGCTGTGGATAGTTTTTAGTAATCTGATAAGGAATATAAATATGATTAAAATAAAAATTAGTATATTTTGAGCATAAAAAATGATGTCTAATTTTTTTATATTACAAGAAGGGAGACTTAGCTAGGACTCACTGAGCAGATGGAATTATCAATGATCAAAAAATATAATTTATGTACATAAAGCTGTATCATATCCCAGAATAATATCAAATATACATAAAGTTATTTGATGCTTTAATTGAAATTTATTAAAACCAAATGGAGTAGGAAAGAAGAAAATTGGGTATTTGGGACATCTTCCTTGTGTTTTGTAATGTATCTGCCAGTGTTAATTTGCTATCAATTGATAGTAGAAGTTATAACCTTCTATTGCTAGAAGTCTAATTGACCAGATTGATCAATATATGCACTCAAAATATGTGCTTACTCATTTACTTTGCAGGTCATACTACATAATACAAGTTAGCTATTGCTAGTTTCCATGAGAAAGGCTGAGTGTGTCTATTATTATTATTTTTTGGATTAAGATACACTATGCATACTGTTAATCATGCCAGTGAACAATGCAGGTTTTCCTCAGACACTGATGGGCTTTTTAGCCTTAGCTCTCCCTGGTTTAGAGCAGAGTCAGGCAATTTTAAAGGTAAGAACCTTCCATCTCTAAAGATATAAAGGAAAAGTGTCCTGTGTCCAGCCCCAAACACCACTTGTATCTTAATCTCTAAAATCAGCATTCAAACAAATACCAGCTCATAATATGATCTCCACCTTTACTATATGAGTCTCTTTCCAGAAGAATTCTTGTGAAATAATAAAAAAATTTTAGGGCATTAAAAATGTATTGTCAAAAAACAAAAATACTGAACAATAACAATATGGATAAGTGGCATAGATTACAGGGATCTGCTTGGACTGCCTCTGCTAACTGCTTTTGAATTAAAGACAATACCGATGTGGTGGCATTAATGAGTTTAATTGCATTGATAGATTTTCTGGTGTCATACTCTTTTTATGTTCATAGTGTAATTCTTATTTAATATTACTTTATGTTGTGAGTAAATAATTATTTATAATAGTGAATATTATTTATAATAGTAAATATTTATCTTTAAGGTTTGTTTGTATCAACTTCCCTAAGTAACATTGATTTATATTATGAAATTCTTCAGTAGTCATTATTGAGTTTGGCACCAAATGTCCATTAAATGAAGTGAACATTATCCCAGTTTAACTCTTTTCTAGAACAAAATGAATGTTTAACATGGTTTAAACAGTAAAACATACAAACGGAACACTTGTTAATATTTTTAGAGGGGATGCATTGCTGCGTTATTCTGGTCATTTTGATTTCTTTGCTGACTATTGATATGCAAGTTTCCTATCTCTTCTTTATCCATATTTACATTTTATATGTGCTTTCCTGATAGTGATCCACTGCATCAAAATTTTAAAAATAATTGACATAAATTTATGCATGATGTATTTGTATGATTTAAAAATCGTTCTTATTTACAGAGGCCATATTCTTGTGATGCTTGTCAGTTGTTAAAATATTAAAATACCTCTACCTATTGATACATGACTGCTGCCTCAATACCTGAAGAATTCCTTCATTCTGACCCACACCAAGAAAGCCTTTTAAAATTCACTGAATACTACCAATGACCTCCCATGTACATGCAGAAAGACAGGTTCATACTGGCCAGCCTCCCTTCTCAAATTTGGGCCACATAAGTTGGGGTATATGAACATATAAAGAACCTCCTGGCACCCCCAGCCCTCCAGGTGAAACCAGCCAGCTATAGAATATCTCCCATTTTCTCTTACTCTCTGGCCAGAGTGTTTCCTGCCTGTGACAGTGGACTCTCTTCCTATTTAGCCCACTAAAGTTGTAGCCACTTGCCTAACTTATCCTCATGTCTGCCCATGAGAAACATGGTTTCTACAGCTCTAGCTTGGAATGAGCTGCTAAGAGGAGGAAAAGGCAGACAAATGGAGAATATTGCTTGCATCAAATATGCAAGCCATGGATTGTGTTCTTGTAGAGCTGCCACACTCCATGACATGAGGGAACCTCCAGGATAAACAGGTAAATAGGAAACAGGTGCACGGACAGAACCAGGCATTCCTTCCATCTGACCCTATACTTCACTCCATAAACTATTGAATTACACCTCTATTTTGTGGGAAGAGTTAGTTAAAATCTATTTAAATGGATTAAATATTAATTTTTAGATAAAAATTACTTATTTACCACACATTTCATTTATAAATCTATCTGTAGCAATTGCCTTATTTTTCAGATCACATACTTATTCAAATGTTTTCTCTTTTATTCTTTTATTCAAAATTTAGGCAGAATTTTGAAACTGATAGTGTTAAGTAAAGCATGCTGAGTTTTATGACTATACCTTACAGTATTTAATTTAGAGTCCATTAAGTCCTACTTTCATTGTTATTTTGTTGCATTTCTTTGGTTTTATTCTTTTTTCTTTTATGAATACAATTTATTAATTCTTTTTTTTCTGATGAAATAATTCAAATCTGTATACTTCTGTCTTTGTGTTGTACCACATTTTGATTATCCAAATTATTCATGTTCATTGTATATTTCCCTCTATTTTCTGTTTTTATTCTTGGTAACTTTAATGTTTTATTATTAAACTAATATGTATTGGACACAAATACTAAAATGATAGCAAGTTATTAATTATATTTTAATTTTTCCCAATTTAAAAATTTTAAGCTGGTTGTGTAACTATTAATATAGTACATTAGAGTTATATAATCTTCAGGTGCCCTGTTTAGATTTAATAATACTTCATTTTAGTTCAAGATGTGATAAAGTTTAGCCTGGCATCTATGTTTGTTCAAAGTAAAAATTATAGTCTTTCAATTTTGCCTGAAAAGTTTTGTAAGTATATTGAGTTTACTAATAATTTATCAATATATTGTTAATAATACTGCTACAGCAAGAAATGTAGGAATATCTATTTCATTTCTGTAACTGTGTAATGACCTTCTATATAGCCATTGTTATTTAATATATCTTAAAATTGTATTATGAGCTAATATTAGTTTTCAATTTATGCCTTCTAAAGTTTGGTCATTTGAAAATTTTGAATGATTTTACTTTCTTGCTTTTGACATACATGTGCTCTTAAAATTTATTTTGATTACTATGCATTTCCCTTCCCTTTATCTTTAGTTGGTTTGTTTCCTTTGTTGATATTTCAGATTTTTGTCAAAAAATGCTGACTTTCATTTTCAGGAATATGTTACATTATATTAGATTAATTTGAAGTATGTATATTTTAACACGTATAGTGATAAGGAAATTGTCAAAGGACAGAGAAAAATAGGAACTATATACTATGTAAGGTAAGAGAACACTAAAGCTGATATATTTGCTATGTGACTTTGTCCTACCCTTGTAGTCTAGTGACTGTATTTTCATAAGAAGAATATATGCAAAAGAAAAGGCCTATTTTGTGGTTTAAGTGAGATATAATCTCAAGGGAAATACTGTTATTAACTGAAGAAATTAAAAGATTGGAGATAATTGACTATTCCAGCCTAATATCTGATTAAGCATGAATACAATACAACACAATAAAGCTACTATAATAGTTTCAGTACTATAATAATATCAGAAAAAAGCTAGACTATAAGACAATTATGAGAAATAAAGGTGGACATTTTATAATTATAAAGTATAACTTATGTATATCATTATAAAATGTTTTATTATGCAGGAAAAGTTAATGTCAAATTTGTTTGTAGCTGATGTCATAGGTCCAAATGTGAAATTAGGCGAAAATAAAAGAGAAAATAGAAATATCTATAAACATAATGCAGGATTTTAAGGCATATTTATCAGCTGATAGAAGAATCAGAAGAAAAAATAAGCAAGTGTATAGAAGATTCAAACAACAATACTGACACAATTGATGTAATTGACTTATACAGAAGGTACCAACAGATACCAAATATTTATTCTATTTTAGTTTATTTTTAAATTTTAAAGTTTGTTCATATAGTAGACCATATAGAAAATCTAAAAAATTTCAAAAGACTAAGATTATATAGAGTATGCTCTTTGACCACACTAAAGTTAATTTAAAATTAATAAAAGCAGATTTCTTTCACAAAACCTTACGCTAAATGAATAAATGACATAAGAATTAGAAAATGACTTTCAATGACATATTGAACTTTATGGCAATAAAATAATACATATTAATAATATATATATGTAGACATTGATCAAGAAAATGTGAAGATGCATATAATTATATGTAAAATCTTTAAAAACATATTTTAGAAGTCCCTGCAGAAGACCTAAAGTAATTAACAGTAGAAACAGAAAATGTGCTACCACTATAAAAAGTGCAGATGTAAAAGATATGTAGTCTCCTTTTACCTAGGGTTTTGCTTTTCCCAATTTTAGTTACCAAGGGTCAATTGCCATCCAAAAATATTACATACAATAAAATATTTTGAGAGAGTCTACATTCACGTAACTTTTATTAAAATATGTTTTATAATTGTTTTATTTTATTGAGTTGTTAATCTCTTATTTTGTCCAATTTATAAATGAAATTTTAACATAAAGTTGTAGGTATAGAAAAAAAATAGTATATATAGAGTTTGTATACCATTTATCTGAGGTTTCAGGCATCCACTGAGGGGTTTTAGAACATATATCTCATGGATAAGGAGGGTTACTCTAGTAAAAAAAGACTTTAGGAACACTTATAGGTGACCAATTAAAATTTTTAAACAAAATAGATCCTATTAAGATACAACATGCTAAAACTGACACAGAATAAAATAGAATTTTACAAATACTGAATGAACTTTATCTGTAGTTAGAAACAGAGGACCATTACAAATAAACAAACAAAAAGTTCAGACCAGGTAGCTGCAATGGTGAATTTTCCCTAACCCTTAAAATTCCCTAACCTCAAATATTATAAATAATAGAATAATAAAGAAAATGTTCCACCTGTTTCAAAAAGAAGTCTAAAATAATCGTTAACTTGGCAAAAATATTATGAGAATGAAAGCTATCAGTTAATCTTATTCATGAACAAAATGCAAAATTGATTTTAAAAATTAGCAAACAAAATTATAAACAAATTACAAGGAAACTGAAGCACAATCAAGCTGAGTCATTTTGGAAAGGGAAATTTGATTTATCACATAAAATTTAGTGTAATATACCACATTTTTAAAAAAAGATAAAATTATGATTATTTTAGTAACTGAAGAAAATTATTTGATAAAATGCAATATAAAATTTTAGTAAATTATACAAAAAACACTTCTTCTAATAAAGATAAAGGTAATCTTCAGAAAAAAAGTATAACTATACATACAAATATGTAAATATATATAACTATATACACATATATAAATATATATGTATACATATAAATTATATGTATACATATACATAAATATATATATAAATATATGTATATATTATATATTTACAAGTATATATAGTAAATATAGTATATATTATATATAGTAAATATATATTTACTATTACATATTTACTAAATATACTATATAATATATATAGTAAATAACTATATTATATATAATATAGTATATATAATATATACTGTATATAATATATA